>BCLG01000313.1:85240-132941 GCA_001602295.1 Zoysia matrella
CTTGCCAACCAGGCAACCAGCAATACAATGGTTTGGAGTTCTATGCAGCGTGAACCTGCCTGCCATGGCGATGCTTGCTGTTTCTCATGGTTCTACTGGCCTACAAGCCTTGACTGTATTCTTTGTGCTTGCAGTTCTTGTTGCAGATGTAGGGGGAAGGCACCATGTTTGTCATCCTTTCTCCTGCGGTGCTTTGAACAATGTATCGCACCCCTTCCGTCGGCAAGGCGATTCACCACGCTGCGGTCGGTACGAGCTGGTTTGCACTGACACCAACGCCACAATTCTCATAGGCGGTGGAACATACTACGTGGTTAGCATCAACTATACTGGTCGTTCTTTCTGGGTCATCGACATTACCTTGGGCATGCAGAGCACTTGCCCCCTTCCTCGGTGGGATAACAATGCTTACGGAAGCCGCAGCTTGGCATTTTACTCTAGTTATTATCCATCGGCGTGGGCTACCTTTGTGAACTGTTCACAGGAAATAAACGACCGCAGGTACAAGCCTGTGTATTGCATGAGCGCAATGGATTCTTTCGTATACGTTTTGACTGACTACGAGTACGAACCTGGTTCTGCTTGGAAGTTCAATCCCTCATGTAGCTACCTGGCCATCACACCTTTGAGTGATATCTACATAAGAGTGCCAGAGGATGCAGGCTATGAAGAAGTTGTAAAATTCATGAGGAAAGGATTTGCCCTTCCTTTTTCGACTAACAATATCATAGAGTGTCTGGGAGACCCAATCCGGTGAGTACCCTGTTTCTCCCCTGCATTCTTGAGTATCTCATCTCAAAAGCTTTGGTTTCCTCTGAAATCCCACTTCTGTTCTTCTGTGGTATGGTTTTTTTCAGGGGATTCAATGAAGAATCAGGAAATATTGCATCAAGCATCAAGTAGCGGATTGTGGAGATTCTTATGATTGACCTGAATTTTTGGCGGTGCATATCTTCTTTTGAAATTAGATCCACTCATAATGTGGTCATATACATCGGTAATGCAATGGCGTTCGCTATGTGGGGTGTGAACGTTCTTCAAGGTACTTCAGAAATAAATACATCATCTCATTTCAACGTGTTCTCAGTGTAGTGTGTGGTTCCAAATACACTAACATGCCTTTGTGCAGTTATTTGCAGATTCGTGGTGGGGCCGCTGGCAATATTTATCTTCCTTGCCCACAAGTACTGGAAAACAAGGATAACAATCGACGCAGTTGAAAAGTTTGTGCGAATGCAACAAATGCTTGGTGGTCCAATGAGGTATGCCTACACAGACATCACTGCAATCACAAGTCATTTCAGAGAGAAGCTCGGCCAAGGAGGGTATGGCTCTGTGTACAAGGGTGTCATTGTCCCAGGAAATGCACATGTTGCCATCAAGATGCTGAGCAACGACAAATGCAATGGAGAAGAATTCATCAGCGAGGTCTCCACAATAGGCATGATCCACCACATCAATGTGGTGCGTCTAGTGGGGTTCTGCTCGGAAGAAACGAGGCAGGCTCTTGTCTACGAATACATGGCTAATGGTTCTCTCGATAAATATATCTTCTCAACAGAGAAGAATTTCTCCTAGATCAAGCTCAATGAGATCGCTTTGGGCATTGCTAGGGGTCTCAACTATCTCCATCATGGGTGTGACATGCAGATTCTGCACTTTGATATCAAGCCACACAATATACTTCTCGATTACAACTTTGTTCCAAAAGTTGCTGATTTTGGACTCGCAAAACTGTTCCCAAGGGACAACAGCTTGTGCCACTAAGCGCTATGCGGAGAACGGTCGGATACATAGCTCCTGAGATGGTTTCAAGGAGCTTTGGTGTCATTTCAAGTAAATCTGATGTCTATAGCTCTGGGATGTTAATGTTGGAGATGGCTAGAGGGCGAAGGAATGCTGATCCAAATGCCGCAAACTCAAGTCAGAATTACTACCCGTCCTGGGTGTATGACAGACTAATGGAGCAACAAGTGGGCAATATATCTGCTGCTGCTGATATGCATGAGCTGGAGAAGAAGCTGTGCATCGTTGGACTTTGGTGCATCCAGATGAAGTCTCATGATCGGCCGACCATGAGCGAGGTCATAGAAATGCTGGAATCCGACGTCAATGCCTTGGAAATGCCCTCGAGGCCATTCTTTTGCGATGGTGATGAACAGATTCCTACTGTGAATTCTTACTATTTGTCGTCCGAACTGGATGCTATACTGGAGGATGATTCTTATTATTTATCATCCGAACTGGATGCTATACAGGAGGAGGATAAGTGACATCTGTACGTGCACGCACACATTAAATTTATGGCTGTGAAGAACTATTGTGCAAGTTTATTGCTTGTGATATGTGATAACCTCATGTAAATGTTTGTAGTCAGTGTGAAGAAGTCTGCAGTATTTCCTGCTAGTGGACATGCTGGAAAGTGTTGTTTCCGTTAATTAGGAGATTTAGGGAACCAATTGAGGTATCCCTGCAAATAACTGCAACGACTGTCGTATGACCGGACCAAGATGCAGCTTTTCCTCTATCTTATATGCTTAGTGTTTTGTTGAGGGCTATATTATTTGTTTAATGTTAGTGACAAAGGGAAACGACTGCTGTTTCTTCCCGTTTGCCATGCTTAATTCTATCATTCGTCTCATGGGCATGGCTCAGCTCGGTTGCGCCGCACAATGCCAAGAACATTGCCGACGCTGTAAGCAGTATGCTCGCGCTTTTTTCAGATAATGCAAAACAGTATCCAGCCTTTGCCTCAAAATAGATCATGTCCGATTATTACAAACTTAGCAGCGCCTACGTCCGCTCAAATTCACACCAGAGGAAACAGAAATACTTGAGCAGTCATGTTGTCGCTGGAGCACCGGCGGTGGTCGATTAGTGCGCATGTTTCTTACCGGAGATATGCACCGGTGCCAGACACTACTACTCATCAAACATGGGAGGAGAAGGGTCAGTCACAGCAGTACCAGCTGTGCGCTCGGTCTGCAATTGGAGATGGAGGTGAGGGCAAGTGCCTCAACCCTGCAGAAACCAAACACTATATGTACTCAGCACAAGCAAATCAGCTTATACAAACAGCCAGCTTCTTCATTTCTGATGCTCTTCTTTTTGTGGTACTCTCTCTGTTTTAAAATATAAATATTTTTAAAGTCAATTAAAATCAATTTTTTATCATTTTAATCACTAATAATATTATCATATAAAAATTATATTTTTTGATTTATCATAAAATAAGTTTTTATAAAAAATATATTTTTATATTAGAAATTATGTAATTTGCTAGATATTATTAGTAAAAATAAAAGAGTTTGATTTTATATAAACTTAAAAATACTTATATTTTAAAACAAAAATAGTATAACATTGGTGCGCACCATAGTTGATGGTTCGGTTCAGCCAGAGAATATTGCGCTCCCCACGACTTGGGTGGGCTCCACAATGAAAAAAAAAATGTCTTCTCTCGTGTTTCTTCTTCACCCGACGCGACGAAGCCGTCTATAGAAATTTATTTCTTATGCGCTTTGGTGCGGCTCCGACCGAACTCTACTTTCGGTTCAATTTTTTCTCTTTCCTGTTTCGGTTCAGGTGCAATGGGCGACAGTTGGCTCGAGCGAACCATGATTCATTTCATTCCTCACGTTATGGATGCTCTTAGAGGATACCGACGATTGATTACCGTGTTTTCTACTTACGTCGAATGTATTGTTGTCTGTCTGTATCGTTCTATTTAGTCTTTAATTAGTCAAATTGACTGACTGAGTGACTGGCTGATTGACGGTGACGGGTCCTATCAACGGCTGAGACTTTGTGGAAAGAGTGTTGATTTCTTGGCTCAAAATAAAAAAGAAACGGCACTAACCGTGACATATGCCAACAGGAAAACAACTAAAAGCCACATCTCTAGAGACATGCTAGTAAGTATATATTTTTTTTCAAGTTACAAATCCAAGAAAAGTAAATTCTGTTGGAATCTAGTGCAAGTCAATCAACGGTCAATTTGGGTCCCAGTTAGGCTGGCACGAGCGCCCGAACCCATTTCACCTTTGCTGGACAGGAAAAGTCACTGGATGAGCTGCTCCGCACTGCAACCATGCGGTCAATCCACGGCGGTAGCTGCGACTGTCCCTAGGATTTGCTCTCTCAAATCCAGCCATCGGTGACCCCAAGATTTCGCTCAGAAAACAGCAGACATGTACATTTTCCATTTCTTTGTGTTCTTCACTTTCCTTAATGCTTTTCTTTTGAGATAGGAGCGAAATTTCCATATATAAAATGTGATAATATTGGGATGCACTCGATACTGCAAGCTGTACCATTCTTACATGCATGAAATCAGTAGATACGCCTGCAATATTGCATCAGAGGAAGAATGGAACTTCCAGAAAAAAAACTCTGGTAACGTTACATCGAGAACACTTCGTTACTGGGATGTTTGTAAATTTCAAAGTGCTTGATCCTAAATTCCAGATCCTGTGGCAGGAGCTTCTTCACCAACATTTCTTCTGATTTCTCCAATCTGCCAAAGGCTTCCCGTTGCAACTTTCACTAAGTTCATGGGCGTTCCTTTTTTTTAAAACATTTTCTTAGGAAAGATCGAGGAACCTTATTCGAACTTCCAACCACGATCCGGGTTTCAATCAATTGCTTAGTGAACCAATTTGTAGAATCTCAATAGTTTGATACTTCATCCGTTATTAAATTGATATTGTTATTGATTTTTAACATCAACTTTGACTATTCGTCTTATTCAAATTTTTTTAACAAATATCATATATTTTATTATAATTTGATTTATCATTAGAGTTATTTAAATCATAATTTAAATTTTACATATTTAAACTAATTTTTTGAATAAGACGAATGATCAAAGTTGATGTTAGAAATTAACAACGATATCGAGTGGAGAGAGTAGGTTACAAGAAGGTTTCATAATAATTTCCCTACTGTTTGTAGAGGATTATTTATGTAATGCCAGTGTGGGGTAATCTCACCAATATATGACTTGCTCGACGGTGACAAAAGTGGCGGGAAGTGAGATCGATGGTGAAATCACTCGAGAATCACACGAATCAGATGAATCAGATGGTATATAAACTTTAAGGAAATCCCCGGCGTGTTAGTACAATCGCATGACAGCAGACATCTTAGCTTATTACAGCCACTGCATTACTGCAAAACCAACTTCATCCTAATGAAATATAGACTGAAAATTTAGCACGATCGATGGGAATATTAGTATGTGATTGCGCTGGAGACTGGAGTAGTGCCGGTTGTGGATGGATGCTCGCGCATGCTTGCCGGATTGCTGCTTGCTCGTACCTCTGTTTCAATATATAAATATTTTTAAATTTAATCAAAAAAATTTAACTTTGATTAATAATATCTACAATAATAAATAATTTCTAAGTACGAAGAGTTGTATATTATGAAATTTTATTTAGTGATGAATATAATAATATATCTTATACACGATAAAATATCATCAATTTTTTATTATTAATTATTAAAATAAATAAGTTTAGTTCTAATTAAATCTAAAAGTAACAGAAGAGTACAGTATAACAAGCCAGCAGCGCCTCCGTCAGGAGCTATCCGTGGTTGTAGTGCGATGCCATCTTTCCAATAGGAGATGGCGTAAGTACGGCTGCCTCGACGGACAAACACCATTATCACTCTTACGTGCATTTTTTAATTATATACAGTAAAATGTCTTTAAAATGAGTTAGATTATGTGCACGCAGAAAATACATTTAAAATTATTTTTTTATAAATTTGACAGATGAAATTTTTTATAAATATATTTTACAAATTTAACGAACAAGCTTTTTAATCTTTTATATTATAGATCTACACTACTTAATAAAATATAATTACTGAAACAAATATATAAGATAACCAAAACAAATTTGTTTCGATCCGTTCGAAACCCTTATCGCTCATACAGCCTCCAGCCCCGATGAAATCACCGTCCTGCAGCCTCTCTGCACCAGAATTGTCACGTCAAAACTAGAGTTGACCATTATTTTTAATTGGTGATGATCGTCATGCACAAATAAAAATGAATCTGAAGTGAATTTGCCTTCGCCCTTGCACTGACCATTCTTATTTGAAGTAAAAAAATGTCGAGCAACTAATGATTAAATACAACATTCTAATAGACTTGTTATTTTTATCCGTGTTAAACTCGGCTGAGAAATTAATAATTTATTTATGTAGAACTTTATATATTGTGAACTTGAGACTTGCATTATTGTAAGACTTGTGAATGATCGAGGCTTATCTTGTTGATGCTTTCGACCGTTTCTGTTACATTCTCATTTGAATTATTTTTAAAAAAAACTCCATATTTATATATTCATTTTTGTTTCTGTCTTTTTTATTTTTGTTTCTGTTTGGTATTGTAAATATAAAAGTGAAAATAGTTGAGGTGTTTTTTCGAGCATTTTCGTCCGTTTTCAACCCTATTCATACATTCACTACGCCCTATTCCGCCACATCGAAGCTTAGCTACATCCCAGCCGCGCTGCATCGCTCCCGTCGGCATGGATCCGCTCCGCTCTGGTCGTCGCGTCAGTTTATACATGTAAACTTTGAACGTAAACTTTGAAGGATTAGTTTGTATTTAATCATTTATAATGAAAAATGAGAAACATCAAATTTTAATACTAATATATTATTTTTTTAAGTTAATATTTTTTTAAACCGTAGCGTTAATACGGGCATCAAGACCAGTGTCAGTAATGTCATACATGCAATCAGGTCCTTAGTTATACGTCAAGAATTTTTGCTGAGTACACACCTGTTTAAACATAATGATCTGTATTAGACGATAAAAATGTTGGAACGGGGAGAGGGAGCACAGAGAGTGTAGAAATGAAAGCCGTTATTAAACTAATCCCGAGTTTCGGTTGCTCCAGCCATCCGGTTTTAAAAAATTAACAATTTTGATTTTTAACATCAACTTTAATCATTTGTTTTATTAAAAAAATTGTTCAAATGTCTAAATTTTAGTCATATTTCAAATACCGCTAATGATAAATCAAATTATAATAAATACTACCTTTGTTCTAAAATATAAGCATTTTTAGTTTGAATAAAATCAAACCCTTTTAACTTTTATTAATAATATCTAGCAAATTATATAATTTTTAATGTAAAAATATATTTTTTATGAAAACTTATTTTATGATGAATCAAAAAATATAATTTTTATATGATAAAAGATTATTAGTTATACATTATTAGTGGTCAAAGTCATAAAAGTTTGAAATATATTTTTAATAAAAATAATTTAAAAATCAACTTATATATGAACATATTTTAAAATGAGAGTACTATACCTTGCACGGGCTGAAGGAGCAGGGCGCAAATGATGATGAACAGTGCGGCCGCGAGGATCACGGACCCCATGCCCGGCGGCGGGGCGGAGGGAGGCCTCGCTAGCGTCTTCTTTATTTCAGCTGCTCCGTCTTAACGGTCTAATTTCTTTTGCAACTCTTTTATGGTATGCTCAACGCTGTCCTTATATATGCATAGAAGATAGCGATTGATTACCGTGTTTATTCGGCAACAACGACGACTACAGTCTACAGCTGTCCTTATATATGCATAGAAGGAACGATTGACTGTTGACGAGCTCTTGGAGGGAAAACGCGTGTTATTACAAGCACGTATACAGCCAGAGGACATGTCGCCGGTCTCGTCTTGCGGCTGTATGCCGGAGCCAAAAGTCCGAGAGGTATAACAATGTGGAGAAAAGGTCACGTGCCAAGAGCGGAAGGGTCCGAGGGCGGTACGGGTAAACGGGCCTTTACTTGCTGCTCGCTCTGTCCTCGAAAAAAGTAGGACTTCAGCCGCCACAAAATAAATATCTTTTTAATTTTTAAACATTTACTTTTGATTGTTCATTTTATTCAAAAATTTATAAAAGTATTATTTATTTTATTGTAAAATTATTCGTTAGTATAAGTACTTAACTTGTTATTTTTTGTATTTTTATAATTTTTTAATAAGATAAATAGTCAACGTTGATTTAAAAAATTCAAAAACATTATTTATTTTGAAACGGAGGGAGTAACATTTTAGATTTGACATAGAAATTAAAAAAAGAAAAATAGAGATAAATACACTAAAAACAAGAAAAGTAAAACAAAAGAGATATAGAGAGAGTATTTTATTAGAAAGTGAGAATGACAGTTTTTCGTGGATAAAATTTAAATCATAGAGTGACACCTTTTTCCTGGATGGAGAGAGTACTGTACTACAACTTACTCCTTTGGGTATCGAAAAGAAGTTATTTTGGACAAAGTTTTAGTTAAACAGTGAGAATTATATAATTAAATTTGTCTTGAAAAGTACTTCCATAAAAATATGCATATGTTACTTTTTTTATAAATGTTTTCATAAAAAATTAAAGTCAAAAGTTGTGTTTTGAAGACTGTATCGTTGTTCAAAATAAAAGATACAGGGAGTAGATGTGACTTGTCATTCGTTTTTCACTCATCCATACATTTGACTAGGCCAATGATCGGTGCCAATAAAAAGATTACTCCCTTCATACTTATAATTCAATTGCTTTAAGCCAAACATTAAAAATATAAATTATAAATAATTTTTAAATTATTAAGTTTGGAAATATAAAAATATATGATTAGATTTGTTTTTAAAAAAATCTTTCATAAAGTATAAATATATAATTTTTAATAAATATTTTTATAAAAAAATAAAAATAAAAATTATGTTTTGAAGACCTTGTCGTTGTTCAAAACAGTTTGAATTAAAGTATGATGGAGTACGACGTAATGGCAAGATTATTGAAGCCAAGTCGGCAAGATCGATCACAAGCGGTGGGTCTGTTTGGTTGTCTGAGTGGATGAAGTTGGCTCGTATATGGTGAGACAGGTTCGTTGTAACCAGGTTGATAATATACATGATAGTTTGTTTGGTTGTATAAACAGAAACAAGCTGAGAAAAGATGTTGTTTGTTGTTCGCATGAGTCTAACCTGTGTGAGGGATAAAAATAGAGAAAAATAAATTATTTTAATATTTAATTTGTATAACCACACTTTAATAACTTCTATTTTAACTTTATAAATATTAATCTAATTTAATATATACTAATATATTTTTAAAATAAATTAATTATTTACTTAATGACATCATTAATCAAACTCGTTTTGCATCACGTGAGCCTGGGTCGGGAGAAACGGAAATCAAATCCGTTTCTTGGGAGCCAGGCTCGCACGCGGGCTTTGCACGCCGTGGGACAGAACCGGCGACCCGATGCAGCCAACCGAACACCCGACGTCTGCACGCGTCCAACCTGACCCGGTCAAATCCAGGAAACCAATCAGCCCCCATGCCGCTAGTGCGCGTCGAACTTGCACACAGTCATTTATTCTGGCAGGCCGCGGCTTCCTCGCGCTCTCAACCCAAGCGCCAGTCAAAGATCTCAGCTTCCCTTCGCTGGGCTACGACCCGTGGACCACAGAGATTGATCGTTGAGGCCTCCTCCGTGTGTTCTTTGGCCTAGCTAGAAATGCAGACAATTCAACGATTGGATACGCAAAGAGAGGGCGTTCCATTTACAGGTTGAACTAACTCATAAAGAACCGGCAACAGCGACAAATCTGAAAACATCAAGTTGAAACTGATTCGCTAATGACTCGTTGCGCTAGATCAGTGTGAATCTGGTAACTGAAACAAACAACACTTGGACGCATTGCTGCCTGCCTTCTCTCGTGGGCTGTATGGCTAGCTCTCCTGCCTCGGTTACACTTGCAAAAAGGACAAGACAAAAAAAGAACTCTTTCGTGTTTGGCGATCGGATTGTCCGGCGACAGTGACGGCACCGGCAGCATGGCGTGGTGTCGGTTTCGGAAATCGTAAGCTTGGCGATGGCCCTCGTTGGAGACTGGCGCCGGAGGCGACTCGCTGCCTATTTGCCCGCCCATGAACTCCACTGCTTTAAATTAGTGGAATGTAAGCCACGGATCAGCGTTGCCAAGAGAAGAAAGATGCAATTCTGAATATTTCTGCATGACTTTCATATTATGCGCCGGAGGGGGGGGGGGGGGGGGGGGAGTGGCACAGACGCTGCTCAAAGTTCAGAAACGGAAACACTGGCTGAACTAGCTGGACACACTCTGAAATCACACCTTTTAAGACAATGGAAAACAGTATCCAGCCTTGTCTCAAAATAGATTACGTCCGATTATTACAAACTTAACAGCGCCTCCGTCCGCTGAAACTCACACCAGACGAAACAGAAATAGTGAGCAGTCATGTTGCCGCTGGAGTGCCGGCGGTCGTCGATGGACGCGGCATGCTAGCTCTTGCGGACCGGTGCCAGATAGGAGTACTCATCAGAACATGGGAGGAGGGTCAGGAGAACAAGTCAACAGCAGTGGACGCCCCGGTCCGGGTTTCCGGCCGGAGATGGTGGCGAGGGCTGCTGCCTCACCCCTGCAGAAACAACCACCACATGCAAATCAGCTTATACTCGGACGAGCAGAAACTGAAAAACAACTATTTCAGTTGCGTTGCGTAGGTGTGTTGGAGTACCTTGCACGGACTGAAGGAGCAGGACGCAGAGGACCGCGAGGACCGCCAGCCACACCAGCAGCAGCGCGGAGGAGCGAGGCGCCAGCATCTTCATTTCTGGTGCTCTTGGTGCATCGACGCAGTCGTTTGTATTGTACGTGGTTCTGAATCTCTGATAATACTACCCTCCTTTTTATAGTAAGGTATGTAGTAAGGTATGTAGTACGCATCAGAGGGTAACGATTACCGTATGTTCTACATCCGGCATGCTGTCGCCGTGTTCTCGACGTCCGGCATGCTGTTGCCGTGTTTACCGTTCCATTTCGTCTCTGAATCAGTCAGATCGACTGACTGACTGAAGATTGACGGCTCCTGTCAAAGGCTGAGAAGGGGCCTGTTTGTCACGGCTGAAACTTATAAAAAATCCAGCTTGTCTCTGGCTGTAAAAAAAACAGATGCTGAAGAAAGCAGCAAAAAACAAGCGGCCGTTTGGGAGATCCGATTCTTGAAGAGCGGAGGCACGGCGCAGGAGTCTCGAGCTTCGGCGAAGGGGCTCGAGCGGAGGCGCGGCGCGGCCCGATCGGCGACGGCGCAAATTGAGCGATGGCGGTGCGAATCGAGCGGATGCTACGTGGCACGGCTAGACCGGCAGCGGTGCAGACAGACCAGTGGAGATGCCGACCGATCGAGCGAAGGTTGCTCCACGGCGGACAAGCAGGCGGCTCCGTTGGCGGGCACGAGGACGGCTCCGACGAGCAAGGCGACGGGCAGCTCCACGGCGACCAGCTCCATCCCACACCCGCAGAGAAGCGCAAGAAGCGGGTCCAACGTCACGTCCGCTTCTGTCTTGTTTCGTGTTGTATTGAAGAAGCGTTGGTTCTGTACGCCACTCGAGAAGCGAGCCGTTTGGTCAGCCAAGTAATTAAATTTGTTGAAACGCACCTCCACAAGCAGCGCCAAACACGGCCAAGGTGTGTGAAATGAGTGTTGATTTCTTAGCTCAAATTAAAATGCAGAGGGAGTAGCACCATTGTTTGGTCCTCATCAGAATGAGAGATCAGGAGTAAAGTAAAGTTGGAATCCTGTGCAAGTTTTGTACGCAGCGGAGTACCGACGATTACCTTGTTTTCTAGGAGTACTACGCTCGGCATGTTTTGTAAGTACTGTATTGTTACGGCGCTGAATCAGTCAGATCGGTGGCGAAGACAAATCTGAGAGTTAAGTTGGAAGTGTGTGCAAGTCAGTCAACGGTACCGATGGTCGTTTTGGCCAATGGTTAGGACGGAGTTGTCACCATCCAGTGCAATCATGCTAGTCGATCCTGCATTGTTGATTGACTTACAGAATACAGTAGTAGTATTTTATGACCAAGATTTCTCTTACTAAAAACTGCAGCCAGCTTCACGGTAGAGATTTCGAAGGCAAATCATTTGTTTGTCACACGCCCAATAATGTTTTAGAACAAATTTTGACGGTTAACCACCATGTTAACTAATCGATTATAAAAATTGGATCGGATTTTGCAGTTCTTTTTTTCAGTACCTCGACGTGAGTTGACATGAGCGTGAGTTGCGAAACAAAGTAGACTGTTGTGACATAAAACATCATATGGCCTTTGGGAATTAGGAAGCGAGGTGGGGTTGGGAAATGAAAATGATGACGCTTCATTCACCTGTCTCACTAAATCTCAACCGTCTATTCATTGCTCAATCTGTATTTTATCCTTTATTTCCTATATCCAAACGCCACCTCAATTTTTAACATCCAAAGCGACATGTGAATACATGAGATGGCATCCGTATCTTTATGTGGACCCACATGTAAATGAACACACCTTTCATTTTCTTCATACCCACATGTAACATAAACACCAGCATTATGATCTTGAATTGCTTCGTTAGCTCATTATTGTATTATTATTTCTATTTCAGTACTGTTTGCAGAGGATTATTTATGCAATGCCAGTATGCGCACTACAAAAAATGAATCTTTAGTCACCAAATTTTAGTGACCAAAAAAATTGATTACTAAATATTGACAAATAGTGACCAAGTTTAACTTTTATTGTTGACATACATCTTTAGTGACTAAGATATATACTCATTGGTTGATAAATACATTTAATTACCAAAAGTTACCTAGTTGCTATACAGTTTTAAGTAACTAACATATCTAATTGTTGTTACTATATACATACAGTGACAAAATTTTAGTGACTAAAATCCGACCAGAGTTTTAAGTGACAAAATAGTTATAGTGAATAATTTTACATATACAGTGACAAAGTATTTTGGTGGCTAAAAAACATTTTTTTTAGTAGCGGAAACTGGGATCAATAGTGAAATCACTCAAGAACCACGAATCAGTTGGTATATAAACTTTTAATGAATTCCCCAGCTTATTAGTACAAATGCATGACAAAAAAAAATCAACTTACTACAGATTCATTGCAAAATCAACTTTAAATAATATGAATAGTCAAAAATAATATTGTAAGTCAATAATATTGATGTTTTAAAATCGAAGAGAGTAACAAGTCAGCAGCAGCGCCGCCGTCCGGTGCTAGCCGTGGTTGAAGTGCGGCGGAATATTTCCAGTCGGAGATGGCGGTCCGTTCGGCTGCCTCCACCCTCCTAAAACAAACGCCATATCTATATCAACCTCTCTCTTTTTAAATTTTAAATTGTTGTTACGACAAAACAATATAAAAACGTAGGAAGGGCGTACAGGGGAGTATAAAAAATGAAAGCGTAATTAACTAATCCTTAGTTTTCGGTTGCGTTGTATAGTACGGAGCACCTTGCACGGGCTGAAGGAGCAGTGCGCAGATGATGATGAACAGTGCGGCCGCGAGGATCGCTGACGACCACACGGCCGGCGCCGGCAGCGCGGAGGAGGGAGGCCTCGCCGGCGTCCTCATTGTTTCAGCTGATCCGTCGTAGAGACCTACTCTAGTTTGTTTAGTAACTCTTTTATCAGTTTATTTATGGTATGCGTTCCGATATCGCTGCCCTTTTTATATAGCGCATACGACTGGTTACCGTGTCTTTTGTCCAACTCTGAAAATCTGATCGACTGACCTGACCAGTGACCATACAACAACGACGATGACTCTGACTATTCCGACCGACAACGATATCACTGCTCGATGTTGTCCGGCCAGTGAGTGCTGATGATTTCGTGGAGGAAAAACGCGTGCTGATACAGGTATACAGCCAGAGGATCTGGCTCTGGTCTCGTATTGCGGCTGTATGCCAGAGCCAAAAGTCTGACGGTTATTATAATGTGGAGAAAATGTCAGGTGGAAGGGTTCGAGTGTGGTAAACGGGCCCTTGGTTACAACTCCACTACTACTTAGCTGTGACTTGTCATTGGTTTTCCGGTTCCAGTCACCGTAGATTTGACAAGCCCAACGAACGGTGCACATCGAGAACAAGTAGAAACATTATCAAACAATTTCAGGCCTCTTTTAAAACGCAAAAATTTTACAAAAATCTTATAAAAATTTTGTAAGAATTAGTTCAATTTCACAAAAAAAAATAGGAAACAGAAAAAAATGTTGCATTCCAAAAGAGGTCTCAGTAATTAGAAATGCAAAGGAAGGTTCCATTTGCAGGAGGAACTCATCAAGAGCTACTGGCAACAGTCACAAATCTGAGAGCATCAGGTTAATGAAACAAACGATACCTAGAATCTAGATGCAATGCTGCCTTGGAGTACTTCTTTTGGGTTCCATGCCTCGGTTACACTTGCAGATAGCATAAGACGAAAAAGAACTCTTTGAAGTTTAACGATCGGTGCGCATCGATCAGTTTAGCCTTTGTCCGGCGACTGGGACGGCACCGGCAGCATGGCGTGGTGTCGGTTTCGGAAACCGTATTGGCGATGGCCCTCGCTGGAGACTGGCGCCGGAGGCGACTCGCTGCCTACTCGCCCGCCCATGAACTCCGCTGCTTTAAATTAGTAGAAATGTAGAATGTAAGCCACGGATCAGCGACGACAACAGGAGAAAGATGCAGCTGTAAATATTTCTGGGTGACTATTATGCAGGGGGTACATTACATATGCTGCTCAAAGTTCAGAAACGGAAACACTGGATTGAACTAGCTGGACACACTCTGAAATCTGAAACTATGGTTAATATTGGGCACTACTTGATCAGCTTGGTAATGTTGATGCCCTCAGCTCTCCTAGACTCCTACCCAACATATGTGAGCTTAATAATGCAAATCCCGCGATTGTCCCGTGGCAGATCTTGCGGTTGCCATTGGACAACCCGTGGGAGGACAGACTCGGTTTCAGGTTTGAACTATAAGACGGCATACCCTCAGCTCTCCTAGACTCCTTCGTGAGAGCTCCCGCCGGAGGTCGGGGCCGGAGGTGACTCGCCGTCCACTCTCCCGCCGGCAGACTTCGCCACTGAAAGTGCAGCATACTGTAAGCTAACATTCCTCATATCCCTGATGAAAAATGCGCTATTTTACAGGTTACTACTGCACAACCGTTACTACTGATCCTGATCTAGGTTCAGACATGGAAAAACTGATCGACACAGCAGAGCCAGAGTGGCTCTGAATGTTTCAACAGCGCGCATGCAGTGCGACTACTGTGGGATTCGACGAAGCAAGAAGGGCGACATGGTTGGCATGGTTGCTGTTACCTCCTGTGAGCGAGCCGGTGAGCACCGTGGCGAGGACGAGCAGGGACAGCAGCATCACGAGCAACCAGCAGCTGCATCTCTGCTGCCTCATCTTCTCTCTGCAGCACAGTGCGACGCTTCTACCTGAGCCTGGAGTAGCTTCCATGGAGTAAGTACACAAAGTAAGCCTGGGTTTTGACCTCTGCTTCTGCTGAGGCTCGCGACCTTCAACTGAGCTGTCGCGTAATTAAGCTAATACTCTACGCATACTGGCAAGCAAGCTTCTCGGATCATGCGAGCATCTTGGTTTACGTGTGGTACATTCATGACAGTATCGTGTCGAATCCAGTTGCAGGGTTGTGTGCGGTTGATCAGTTCTGACATTTCTCCGTTTTACTGAGCACATCATTTTTTTACCAGATCTCTGAGTGTAATACTGCCGTAATTTTTTTTTTGTCTATCAACTGATCTGTGACTGTATTTTACTCCTATGTCTGGAAGTCAGCTTGGTCGAGCCAGACATGACAGGTCGTTCACCACTTTTCAGAGGTTTTGATCTAACTATTGGGCTAAATCTGCATCCCCTTCCCGGCCCACTAGTTGCTGGGCCGAGGGAGCAAGTGCCCATTAGCCCATAGCACCTTAGTGCAAAAATCAATCAAAAAATATCAACAAAAAAAAAATCTAGGCATCAACGACGAGCATTTTACTCCTGCGCGCTCCGTTTTTTATTTGACGTCGTCGTTGACTTTTAAATGTAACTTTGACAATTCGTTTTATTTAATTTTTTTTATTAATTTCATATATTTTGATATAATTTGATTTATTACTAGAGTTATTTGAATCGCAACTTAAAATTTTACATATTTAAATAAAATTTATGAATAAAACAAATAGTCAAAGTTAAAAAAATCAACCGTGACATCAATTAAAAAACAGAAAACAGAGAGAGTACGTTCTGAAAATTTTGTTGTTCGAACAAAGAAAAAGTGAACTACAAACAGCACAAAATCGGATGGCCGAAAAGACATCAATTCTGAAACGAAGGGAGTACAATTTTATGTTATTGCAAAATACAACGTAATCGCAAAAAAGCAAATCGATCAGACTAGACGATCGTGGCGTTTGATTCCACCGGATCAACGCTTTCCTCCTCAGCAAGCTAGCGAGGCGTCTAGCTAGAAGCAGCACATCTTGTGCACTGCCGCTGTCGACGGAGGCGGAGGCAGCACGCCGTCCGCCTCCATTGCTGCTGGCGATGACGGCGGGGTCTTAGGCTGCGCCGCCTGCCAGGGAATCCTCTTGGTAGACGGAGCCGGAGGCGGGTGCAGCGGCCGCCCTCCTGCTGCATGCAGACCCGTTGTAATAAAACTCGCAAGTGAAAGCATATATAAACAGTATCATATTGTCCTAACGATAACAAAAACAGATAGAGCATACGGTTACAGCTTACGCTCACAGCAATTAACACAGATGGAAGGGATCAGGAGCCTAGCAAGTACCTTGCACAGTCCCGACATGCAGGGCGCAGAGGATGAGCGCGGCGGCGAGGATCGCCGAGCACGCGACCAAGGAGAAGCCCTTCTTCATCTCTGCTCGTCGTCCTCGCTTTGCGTGGCAACCTGGCTAGCAGAAATGTGAGACGATATGTGTGGACGATGAGTTGATGGATGACGATGATGCATAGATGGCTCCTTAAATAGGACGTCGAGGCCGGGGGACGGGGCTCGTGTGGACACACTTGCCTGGCGATGCACAAGCACAAGTGGGCGTATATTGGCTTAAAAAAAAAAAAGTGGGCGTATATACACACGTGTTGGCCCTGTTCCCGTCACGTGAAGATCGCACCAACTGAGATATTTCCTGGATCAAAACCGTGTGATACTAGGACTGCTAAATGCTACTACTTGACAAGTGGCCTGCAAGCTTACTGTAGCTAGCGTTGGGCTTTTAGCTTGTTCACATGATTGTTTGGACGCCGACCGAAGATTGCCAAGCTGTGAGGGCAGCGAGTTTTGGCGACGAATTCGTTCGCCACACTTCTGGCGTCTAAGCGGCGTGAAAATGAATGGAGCCAATACAGCTGCACTATACCACGCGATAAGTTAGGCAGTCAGGCAAACACTTTTCCACAGCTCCGATGAAAAATCTTTGGCGCGGTGTGGCAAGTTGTGGTTGCTAACCAAACATCCCCTTAACATCACCACTTGAGTAGTAGTGTGATAATTTTTCCTTGCAGTTTTTTTTTCACGTGGTCAACAGTGTTTTATAAATTATTTAGTACAGAATTATATCGGTGGTAATTGGCGAAAAAAAACTATTTTGAATATGATGTATCCCTGTTATGATAGTGTTAACCAACAAGAGGGCCGGATCGATAGGCTCGATTTTTCTGTCTAATCAACAAAGCAGGCTAGGCTGTAACTGCAGCTTGGGCTCAGCCTTCTTCAATTTTCCCGTGCCAACGATACTAGGAGGCTTCAGTGTACATGGCCCAAGAGTCTTTTCACCTGAAAGAAAATAAAACTACTCCGTTCGTCCGTGCAACCCATCTTGAGCAGCAGTCCTAGCTCTGAGTGAGGTCGAATTTCCATGCACACTTCGTTTCCGCAGTGATCCCCGCCTGAACTTTCTGAACGTTGTTGGTGCTTGAGTCTTTCCATCGACGTGACGCCGCAACCGATCGGCAACCACCGCGCGCAGTAGCAGGCAAACATCTGGAAAAGCGAGAGATCTCCGGAAATTCCGATGCTCCGGTGAGAGGCTAGCCTGGATGATCAGGAATTCGCCAAGGATTCCATCTGCATGGAAGATACTGAGTGTGTGTGTGCACGTTCATTCTGGAAGTTGAGCGGTTCTTTTCGTGTTTGTTAGGGAGCAGGTGTTCGTGTTCTAAGAACCGGAGACGAACAGTTTGGCTGCTAGGGTAACTTCTCTTCTTGAACCGGTTCCTGTCGTCCATGTTCAGACCTGCGTCGACTCGCACGTTTCTGCAGTGCGATCCCATTCGTGGCCTCGTTCAGTTCACCGTGAGTTCGTGAAGGAGTCCAGCTGCGTAGAAAGGCCAAAATGGAAGAAATGTTGCTAGCATACCTGCAGACGAAGACGAACGCCCACGCATCATCGGTCTATCTTGGAGGCTGGAGTGGAAGGATAGGGTAGGCGACGACCACCAAATTCTTTCTTCGCTTTGATGCCCTTCCAGAGGTGGCTGTTGCCCACTTTGCTTTCCCAGCCTTGGACCTGCAATATCACTAAATCAGACCAAGTGCCCTCTTGGAACGGAACACTCCTGAGTCCTCTCCCAGCCATAGCCCATATGGGGGAGGTTCCTCTCACGTAAAGTTTCTATCACTGACATGTGGACCCCAGTCCTACATGCGATGGAGCAGTACGTTAGAGGTGTCGGGATCACGTATCTGGGTACCTGACAGTCCGTGCTCGAACGCGTAAGGCTCTAAATTAGGGGTCGGACGACTGCGAGATCCGACCCTCTAGGCAGCGATCTACGACAGCCAAGTCTTAGCCGCGCTAAGACGCACAGAGACTCCGGTCTCCGAAAGTCGACCCCCCGAGAAGCGACCTCTGGGGAGTAGGTGTCGCGTTATGACACATTTACTCCGCTGGCCAACCGCCATCCGTCCTAACGGGACGGGACGAGATTCACCACGGCGACACTCCAGCAGAAAGCTGCAACGGCTGCTGGACAAAACACGACAACACTGTAGCCGGCGCAGTAGTACCGGACAGGCGCCACAGTGCCCGCCGCTGCGCGCGACGCGACAGGTCACGACCACATCTGGACGAAGCGAAATGACGGCGACAACAGCGGAAAGGCTCACCTGTCGACGAGACGGCAGGATCGCGTAGGACCCACCACTTGTAACCCCGAGCCCCCTCTATATAAGAGCACCCGGAGAGCAATAGAAGGAGAGACACAACCAACAACAAAAACAACAAACCAACAACACCACTAAGCCTCCAGGGTTCATGCATCCCACCGAACAAGTACCCACGCCCATCCACCTTTTTCGACCCGCTCTAGATCTTCTCGCGAAGAGAAGATCCGACCCTTGTATCGTTATCATCGAGATAACCCGCTCTCTGGATATAGGATATTACACCGCTCGAGGTGGCCCGAACCAGGTTAAAAATCTCTTTGAGTCTTCTTTAAACTGAGCCACGTCGAATTCGAAAATACACCTCCCCGCGATGTATATTTACTGTGTCGATGGTCAGAACGCCGACGAGAGCAACCCTGCGCCCGCCAGGCATATGCGTTCCGGAACCGTCGTCCCTCTGAATGTTGCTCGCCACTATCAGTGCTGCTGCTGCTGGTAGCCAGTCCACATCGCAAGCCTGCTTTTCCACGTACCATCTTGCGAACGCTCCAAACTTTCTACTGCTCTCTTTAATTTTCAGGTCTCTATTACTAGTACTAGTGTTCTTGACACCACAACCGACCAATTCTTTCTTGACGAGTGCAGTAAACCTGAGCTGCTCGAGCTGTCAGCTTCAGTAAACTTTGATTCGGTCTGCTGGATGTCCTTGGTTAGAAAAGGGACTTTACTCTGTGGAGGACTCTGAGCTGCAGATCTGTGCAGCCAAGCAAAAGCCAGTGCCTCTCTAACTGCCATATCACTGGCTACTGTATGCACTCATGATTCAGAGGTTCGTTGAAGAACAGTGTGGACTCATCATCAGTGCCTTGCCGGTGAAGTGATCTACGCAAGGAACTCTTTTGCACCCCATCAGCTTTGATTAACTCGCCATTAAGTGAAGACTCTTACGGCAGTCTAATTTCGGTTTCAGACTCTTACGGTCTTACCACTCTGGTTTGATTTGGTAGTGTGAAATTTGCTATGGCCGTAAACTTTATCTTGTTACCCGATTCACTTGAGCTCACGAGTGTCAGTGTCTGTTGTCATAGTCGCTGTCAGTTTACATCGGCGAAAGCCCAAAGCTTTCACCCTCATGCGAGTTCTGTACCGTTGCAAGGAGACGCGGCACCGACACACGGCTTGCTCGGGGATCTGAAAGTTAATAGAAGCTGATAACACCAAGCTTACGAAGCTAGATTTACGTTCTTGCGCAAATCGCTGCCGCGTCGATGGTCAAAAGCGGCTCCTTCCCGGCGTCGTCTTCTCCTTTCTAGTATTTTTAGACAGTGACACGCCGGATTTTCTTCTTTTTTGAAGGACGCCATCTAGAATCGCGCAGCCTCAGCGACTGGAGCAGCTGCCACTCTGCCAGTAAAGCGAAGCCGCTAGAGATGCCTTCTCTGCGGCCAATCCTGCTGGCCGCGACCGTGGTATTGTGGTTAGCAGCCTCCGTCGCCGCGCAGGATACGTTCTTGCCGCCGGCGCCGCCGGGAGCTGCCACGCCGTTCCCGTTCTGCCCGACGCGGCCGGCCACGGTCTCGACGATGCCGTTCCCCTGGTCGCCGCCACCGCCACCGCCGATGGCGGTGTTCCCTCAGGACCCGGGGTACTTTCCGTCGGAGGCATGCCGTGTTAGCAGGCGAGCAGCGGCATGGCTTCCTCTGGCTTCTCTGCTCTCTGTTTTCTTTATCCCCTTTCAGTGAGCCTCCCTCAGTGTCACTGATACTGTACATTCATGAATGAATGTATCTGTTGTATTAAGATGTATGGATGAATGTCAGCTGTATTAAGATCCGTTCCAAACTGTATGGATATGATCAGGCTTTCATTTCGTCTATGTATCCCTTCTCAGGAGCTCCATAGCTTCAACAGTGACACGTTCTGAACCTCTGAATGCATCCTTTTCTTTCCATAGGGGTAATCTGAGTCTCTCTTTATTACATGGTTTTTAGACTTTTACTACTAGAGGCACTTCATAGCATAACATTACTGCTTTGACAAAGATGACAGCGTAATCCAAAGCTGTGTTTTTGGATGCTGGAATGCAGCTAGAAGGAATGGAGGCACCTAGAGTCCTAGATGATCCACCTGAGTGAAACATTTTGTACTTTAAAGGAACAACATTGAGCTATTTCTAAACGGATTTGATTGATCGATGTATCATAAAGCTTTTTCGAAGAAAAAAAAACAGAAAAAAGATAGACTTATAAACTTCAGGGTGCAGCTGCACAAACTAGAACTGATACGAATTAAAAGAAAGAGCTATTACAAGTAACTTATTGTTTGTTACGCATATGGAGCATCTATCCTTTTGTTTATCAGCAGCCCTACCTCTCCCCTTTCTAGAAAAGAAGCTTTATCTCTGCTTTTTCATCAGTAATTCAGTATTTCTCTTAACGTATCAGAATTGAGGCAAACACTCAGAATTCGCGTAATAAACGCTACTCCAGGATACTTGTTTGTTAGTCCAATCCCTGATGTGATTATGTGAATGGATGAGTACTGAGACTGGTAAGACGTCTTACGCTGGGCAGTGACCTACCAATATCTTGTTTCAACTCTCAGCACTACTCAACAATAACAGCCACTAACTCTGCATCAGTAGATGCTTAACCCAATCCAAAGAAATGCTCGAATAGTATATATATACCGCCGTTTTAGAAACAAAGTTACAAGATCATCGAAAAACGTTGTTTCTTTATCTCCTACCGCATAATCTAAAGTGAATCGGCATCTGACGCCGTCTCCAAGAAATATGAATAACCAGATCAGCTCCGATCGTCAGTCGCGTGGCTTCAGAGAGTTAAGAGGAGCGTTTCAGTAAAGGGCAACACTTGAATAGCAACAGCTCAGCCACTTCCATTCCATCACTATCGTACGTGCAGCAGAGCTAGCTGGCAGCATCTTGCCGCGTGGACGGCCATGGAAATTTAGATCAAACAAATCAAATCCGCCAAAGAGAGAAAGGTGTTCCGATCACTTTCAGACGGCGACTAGAGAGAGAGAGAGAGAGAGAGAGAGAGAGAGAGAGATGAATGAGAACACTCGAACAGCAGCATTGGAGACGTTTGAATCACGTCACACTAGCAGCTGGCTCATAATGGTGGCATCGCACAAACAGATAGATTCATTACGCGTGGAACAAATCACACTATACGCTGGTTAGCTACTTAGAAAACACACGCATAATCGCTCGGCACCAACCAAACAAAGGGGTGTGTGAGGCGGAGGACGACGACGACGACCGCCACTGCAAAAGCTAAAGCCGACCACTATAACCACCGGAATTCGTCGCCAAAAAGAGTAAGAAAATGCAGGCCACGCGAGAGAAGGAGAGGAGAGAAGCTTAGACCACTCCACTTCACTCCTAGTGCACAAGAGCAAACGGTGCAACCACACGGAGCAGGGTCGCAAGGATCAGTACGTAGGGAGCTAGAAGAAAAGGTCGATCGAGCGGCATGGCGCGGCGCACGCAGCCGTGCAGCAACCTGAGCCTGCTAGCGATGATGGCGCTCGCCGCCACGGCGGTCATCGCCGACAACGAGAAGTGCGGCAGCCCGTGCGGCAACCCCTGCGGCGTGCCGTGCGTGTACGCCAGCCCGCCGCCGCCGTCGGAGCCGGAGTCCTACCCGCCGCCGCCGCCGGAGAACTACCCGCCACCGCCGGAGTACTACCCGCCACCGCCGGAGTACTACCCGCCGCCACCGCCGGAGAACTACCCTCCACCGCCGGAGTACTACCCGCCGCTACCGCCGGAGTCCTACCCTCCGCCCGCGCCGGAGACGCCGCCGACGATCGACTGCCCGCCGCCGCCGTCGTCCGGAGGAGGGTACGAGCCCGCGCCGGGGTACACGCCGACGCCGTACACGCCCACGCCTGGGTACAACCCGACGCCGTCCGGCGGGTCCGGGTGGTCGCCGCCGTACACGCCGTCGTACAACACACCGCCCGGGAGGCTCTACCCGCAGGACCCCGGGTTCCGGCCGAACGGCGCCGCTGTCCGCCGCGCGGCCTGGGTTGCGGCGCTCGTCGCGGCGTCGGCGGTGGCCGGAGTCCTCGCCTTCTGACGCGATGGATTGGCGCCCTGCAACAACAACTGTACCATGCATGGAGGGAAGCTTTCGAATTCGATGGTGATCAAGTGCATGATGGCGGTTTCATTCCGCTCCGTGTTCAAAATAATAATAATCATAGAGAAGGAAATTCGGTAAGAATTTTTTCTGTGGTAATTCTTGTTTGTTCGTGACGTTCTTTGTCGTCGTAAATCAATTGCATTGTTCTTGTTGTCATGTACTTATGTTGGACTGTTGGTCCATCTGTTTTTCATCATAGGAAAAAGTGTAATACCAGACTCTGATACACATATGTCTCTGATTAAACATCAGTAACTTGTTTAAATTTCAAAGTACCGTTCATTTCACAAATTTTGGTCCTTGTGTATTGTGACATCCCCTTTCTTCTAAAATTTCCTGTATATTTTTTATGAGAAAGGAAGATAGCTTATCCTTCTCGATGATAAATAATGCATCTCGCATATATTCCATTGTCACACAAAAAAAAAAAAACTCTCCTGAGAAAAAATAGTCCATACGATGTCTCCTACAAAAAAAATTTTCATGTAGCAATTTTCTGCACGATGGTGTTTATTTTTAAAATAGTCACTTATCAAATATACAACACATGCAACTTTTCATAACTTATTGATTCTCTTCCAATTTAAATATTATAATTATTATTAATTATTTTAGTGCTTTTACCTCTATTTTTTCTCGAGATCCGTGTAAATGGACGGCTCACGTTCATTTGGTTCTACCGTAGAATTTGCCTATTATAATTAAAATGGTGCATCTATATTTACAACCCTGGTTTGACTCACTGACTGAAGCCTCGTGGGGTATCTTCTCGGTTCATTTTTCAAAGCTGTTTCTCTGTGAATGGAAGTAGTCACAGGTGAAAATTTTAACTTGGAACCTAAAATGCATCCCATATAATTCTAAATAAAAAAGTCTTCTTTTTGACTTTTTTTTCTTGCGACTCATCTTCTTTTTGAGTCTCTATTCATTTATACCAACTGGTATGTATAAGACGCCGCAGGCAATCCAACCTACATATTCGAGTGTGTGCGATCAGTGCAGGTTTACCACATCATTATCGCGATCTCGCTTTAACAAGACTACATACTACCTCTAGATTTTAATTATTGATGTTGCGTCATGAAAGTCCCTGTCACCCTCCACTTTCTTGCGTCTGCACCGCTGGCACGAAGCATCGGTAACAGAAGAGAAGTAGGGCGGCCGAGTGTTCCTGCACGAGTGGCCGCCCGCAGACAAGCGTCGTTTCGACCGGGACCACACACAGTCACCAAACTCTAGCGGATTCGTATCCTCTGTTTTTCTTTTTGGTATGGCAAAATTTACTATATTTGATCCTAACCACTCATTACAAGAATCAATGTTGAGTAATGACTGCATGATTTATGATTTTGTTTTTTAAATAAATTAATATAATTTAGATAAAAAATAATTTTAAATTATAGGGCGTTGATTATGTAATAAATGGATAGGATTGAGTATGGTAAAATTTGCAGTAAAAAGATATGAATCCCAAACTAGCTTATCCAAGCGGCCGGCGAAATTTACACAGCGACGACGGGCATGTGATGTGCTCGACTCGAACGCGTGTTACGTGTCGACCAACGACGTCGAGACGGAGCAGCTGCCGTCGACCGACGACGGGTCGGTGGTTGCGCCGTCGCTCAGCACGTACGCACTCCTCCACCGACGAGCAGGAAGCAGGAACACTAGCTATGTACTCCTTATAAGTGGTTTTAAAGTTGGGGTATAGAAATAAAAAAAAAATAAAAAAAGATAAAATGTTTTGAAATCGAGGAGAAGAGAGATAGAGCGGAGATGTATCCAGGAGAAAAGAAAAAATTCTTTCGAAAAGTGAAAATGATTTATAATTTAAAAAAAATTAAAAGCTTAAAATGACTTATAATTTAAGATAGAAGAAATACTTATATAGTAATCCCTGTTTTAATTACGTCGAGTTGCCACCTAATCAATCATCTGAAACCGGAGTCAGTGTTCTCCTTTGCACTTTTCCACCGCGGCTTAGTTGGATTTTTAATGTTAACCTTTGGAGATGAACGTGTTGCTTGGCTTGTTGGAGGATGGATGGATTTGACCCATCCGATCCGTGGAGGAAATTGAAGGCGCCCTTTTGTGGCCTTTTTGTGATTGGTGCCAGAGGTATCACCGAATGGAGCAAGGAGGGAATAATGCTGGGCGCCACAAATAGTTTCGTCGCACATGCATTGCTCCACCGCGTCCAATTCGACCATACTATTCCAGCTGTGCATACCACACGCTTCGATTCGATTCGGATGCAAAGCTGTAACTGGTGACGCGTAGCGGACCTTGACGGGGAAAAGGAAGCAGTAAGACGTGTTTACGCGAGAGCATGGATGCAAGTGAGCTCGAGGATGACTGACTGATAAAAGGAGGCAAGTGACGTGTGTTTTTTAATATTTTTTTTTGAAGAAAACAGGTGGGCAAAGCCCTACTGATTATATATTATAAAAATAAAATAAAATAGTGATTTACAACGTATAGGAAGAGCGAAGAAGTAAACTAAAGAGAAAATTTAAACAGAACTAAGCCAATCTTGGATTTGAGGGAAGTATTTCTTCTTTGCTCTATGCAGCAACAGCTTCAATTCCTTCAAGAATTTAAATTTGCATTTTTCAATCGTTGGGTCCTCTTGATTGAAAATCCAATTATTTTGTGTATTCCAAATGCTCCAGATCATGATGATGATAATTTCCATGCAGAAAGGTACTGGTAATTGATTTTTAATATGCTGGAAGGCTTGAAGAACCTCCCTCTGACGCCTAATGGAGACCTCAATACTGTCCCAACAGAGTTTTGCAAAGTTGCAGAATAGAAATAGATGATCCAAGGACTCTTCCCTCTGCAGAATACATAGCTCACAAACATAGGAATCGAGCAAGTGCCATGTGTTAACGTTACGACCGGGTGCCCTGCATCTAAGGAGTGATAAAAGTATTTGGCCCGCAGATTCTTTCACAAGTTTTTTTATCTTTATGAAATCTTAGTTCAAAAATAAATAAAAATTGAGCTTGATCCTAATTTGATATGAAATCTTAGTTTAAAAATAATTTGATCCTAATTCAAAAATAAATAAAAATCTTAGTTCACAAGGCAATTGATTTTTAATATGTTCTTTCACTATTTTTAGTTCATTTTCTTCGACCCGTTTTCACCTCTACCTGCATCTTTGGCTAGAGAGCACACGTCATTAGGACGTCTTATACTCCCTCCAGTTCATAAAAAAAGTTGTTTTAGACAATAACATGGTATTCAAAACATAACTTTGACTTTCATTTTTTATAAAAATATTTATTAAAAATTAACATATTTATACTTTAAAAAGTACCTTCAAGATAAATCTAATCATATAATTTTTATATTACTAAACTTAACAAATTAAAACTTATTTATAATTTATATTTTTAATTTTTAACAAAAACATTGTACAAAGCGACATTCTTTGTAACCATAGGGAGTATGCACGCATGCATTGCAGTCACCGTAGCACCAGTCAACAACAAACAGTGCGAGTAATCAGCAGCAGCAGTACCACACGCTCTGCAGCTAGGCCTGTCAATGGGCTGAGAACCAACACCAAAACCGAACCAAACTAATCTACTGTAGAAGGCATCCCAATCCAAACCACTCCACTAACATTCATTTTCAAACTAAACAAAACCAGACCGATTGAAAATTTTACTCCAAACCACACCAGCCCAGTAGCCTCGCCGTGGTTTGGAACCGGTTCTCAGACCATTTCCAGGAACGGGTTGACGTGCGGCCTGAAGTTCGGCCCTGTGCTGCTGTGCGGGAGCACGCCAGAGAGATAAGCTGCATGGATGCTTCAAAAACTTGCTCATTTTAAAAATTCTAAACTGACAATATGGCACTCTAAAAATCATAAAATATCTTTTGATTACCAAGCAACATAAGAGTAATTTATTTTAATTATAATAATTTAAAAATCCAATCAATATTTTAAACAAAAATATTTAAAGTTGACAGCATGAAACAAGAAGATGCATGAATGTGGCTGCTAACCACAATGAAAAATAAGCAAAAGATTACATGATTTCCAAAGAAAATCAATGAGACAGAATTGGTGAATGGAAAATCATCTTACTATTGTAGCATTGTATGAAGTTTTGACAAAACTATTACAATTCAAACCAGGCCGTCCCTAAGTATTTGGGGGCCCCGGTGCAAAATACAAAATGGGGCCCCAAAAATTCACATAGCCAAAATACATTTATACTGTAGCTAACTATATAACTTCAATGATATTTTTCACAGTATTTAGGAATGTAGGAGTATCAAATATTAACACTAAAAGAGTAAAGATAAAGATAGTAGGAATTTTCATAAATAAGCTGACCTTATGTTCGATTAAAAAGCAACCTTTTATAGTATTCTTGAGGTGAAATCTTCAATTACATTTTTGTATTTATCGGTGCGTGATTTTATTTAATTAAATTTTGTTCAATGAAGTAATTTGAATTTGAATCTTTTCACTTAAATCAGAAAATTCAGGAAATGTTCAAACCCTTTTTTTTTCTGACATGGGCCGATTTCCTCCTTTTATTCCTGGCCCATCTCCCACAGGACACACTCCCCCACCCCTGCGCCACCCAGGCAGCACCCTGTTCATCTTCTTCCTCCCTCCATCTCTCCTTCTCTCTCCAGCACATGACACATCGCACATGCTCCACGCCCCCGATTTCCAGCGCATGCTCTGCCCCTACTGCGTCGAATGCGTCACATCTCCTCTGTTCCGTGCTGCTGCGCTGCGACGTCGCGACTAAGCTTCACCGCGCATGCGCTGCTCGTCTATCCTCACCTGTTCTCCCCTGTTGGCCCCAGCTTACCTGAATTGCGAACTGGGGGCCCCAAGTTTTTTGGGGCCCTGTTCCATCGCCCATCCTGCCCCTGCTAAGGGACGGCCCTGTTCAAACTCAAAATTGTTTTGCTTCCCATGGATGTAAATAACAGTTGCATATAGTTACTAGCTGATTCATATGCAGAATCAGTGCCAACAACAGATGTTGCGCCAAATGCAACCAGAAAGTTCAGCAACAGCTTTCTTCAAGCCTGATGTGCCAAGACCATGTTAGCTATCACCAGCTGGTAAGAGTGAAAACTTGAGTTACTACATGCGGATTGTAAAAGAACCCCTGATGTGCCAATGGAGATGCACAAATAAGATGCTAGCTATTGTAGGAGATATACAGAAATATTCAGGAATATATAAAGGACTAAGATGCTCACTTTTGAAGGATTACGATAAACATACCAATTAATCTAGAAGAGGACGAAGATATACAGGAATAAGATGTTGTTTCTTGCAGCTATATGAAGGAAGTCACAAAATACTCAGGACACACTTGTATACAGATTACTATGTACTGAGTATTTAGAAGCTTAAAGTTATATTGCAGTCTACGTGCAAGAAAGTGAACTACATGCGTCCAGTGGCGGATCTAGGATTCTAGGCTAGAATTTCTAGCTTAAGGTATGCCAAGTGAGCAGCCAACGATCTGCTCACTGCCTCAGTCAACAAGGCCCAAGGGTAAGACGCTAATGCTGATCATAAACTGCTAAAAAAATGAGGATTTGGACAATGATGGCACTGAGTTGGGCAGTAATGAAGTTAATGACTTAATTTCACTTATTTTAACACTAAAGTTCAGAGTAGATTAATAACTTCCAATAAACAAGCTAGAACATTAATAACTTCCAATAAACAAGCTAGAACATACTGGATAGAAAAGAGCCACAACCTGGATTGAAATACAGCAACCTAGATTGAAATTTCACAGGTCAATCTTCAAATACAGCAACTCCAAATCCAAAGAAAAAAAACATCATTTTCTTTTTTAAAAAAAATAAAAAAGACATGTAAATCAACCATCCTGGTTCCTGGATTGAAAAATGGAAGCATGCATGATCCTATAAGTACATAACAGTACAGTAAACCATATTCAAGTATATTTATATTCCTACAAAAATACTAAAATTGGAACCAGATATATGACGGAATATAATTCATATCAGTATAGCAGAGACTAATTAACTACCACAGTGCAAATGCTAAGAAAAAGTATAATAGGCAGATGGGACATACCTCCAAGAAAGTAGCGCTATTCTTGAATTTGATAAACTTCTTCATTTCTTCATAAAGAATTATATGGATAAGAACTAACAAAGTATCAGTACAGGGCATGAACCTACTACTGTCTTCCATCACTACAAGGAGAAAATTAGTACAGTGAGATAATCAATATAGACTATGCAATATTCCTACTTGTGCACTATTTCATGGGCTACCTGTGAGGCTGTGAACAAGTGAAGGTGTAACTTCCCTTTCACTAAAGAGTTTCTTGCTAACCTGAAAATGAAATAAATCATTTTATTTTAGAAACTGAAATATAATCAGTACAGGGAGATAATTAGTTTTCAGAAACTGAAATATACAAAGATTGTGAAAATTGTCATTTTACCTTCCTTACTGATGTTCCTAGGCTTATGCAGCCAATCTTTTGTGCAAACAAGAGCCTCCAACATCTGGGGGCTTAGAGAGCTTCTTGTATCTCCAAGTATCCTGCCACCACAGCTGAAAGCTGATTCTTTATCTACAGTGCTGAGGGGAATTGCAAGAAAATCCCGGGCCATGGCTGATAAAATTGGAAACTTTTCAGCATGCCTCTTCCACCAGGCCAGTATATCAAAGTCATCACCATCCTCCTCAGTTACTTCCTCCAAGTATATATCCAGTTCTGATTTTTGTGTGCGTGTATACCTTCGACGTGACTTGTGTTGTGCAAACTCTTCTTCAAGTTTCCTTTTTCCAACAATTGGTGAGCCCGCATTATTGATATTGCATTCACATGAACGTTGTGATAGGCTTGTGGTAGTTGTCTTTAAAAGTTGCTGATATTCATCATAATATTTTCTCATACACTTTAGAGCAGCATCAATAAGTGTAGGTACTTGATCAAAATTGACAGCCACGTTCTCATAAAAGAACTCCAATTACACTTCTTTCCTTCTTGGATCTAATATGGTAGCAATGACCAATGCAAGATTAAATTTAATCTCACAGCTCTTCCAACAACGATCTAAAAAATCCTCATCCGGATCCCAATATACTTGTCTAATTTCGTTTGCATAGCTGCAGCTAAGTCCTTCAACATGCTGTTTCCACTCTGCCAACATGGATCTCTTAAAGCATGACGGGTGCATAGTACTACAGGCAGGAATTTATGGGCTGTGGGCTTTCTATGAGCAGATACTATTAATGTGAGTTCTTCAAATGCTTTTAGAAACTCACATATCGATGCAGCCCTTTCCCACTCAGCCTCACTTGGGGACACTTCGAGATGTTGGTTTGCATAGATATTTAGGACACACTTGTATTCCAATGCTTCTCTAAGCATTTTGAAAGTTGCATTCTACCGATTTGGAATGTCAATGTAAATACCATGTTTTGAAAGAAGTCCATTTGCACTTGCAATAGCATTAAAAGTTTGGAGCTGTGATGGTGAAGAATCAATGTGTTTTAAAAGCTCACGAACTTTCTCAATAGCTGCATGGATTACTTTCATCCCATCTTGAACCAAGAGGTTAAGGATGTGTGCACAACATCTAACATGTAGGTGTTCACCTTCACATAATAATTGGCTTTTGTGATATTTGACCAGCTCCTCACAAGCCATTGTGTTGTTTGATGCATTATCTACTGTTACTGTAAATAGCTTTTCTCTAGTGCCCCAATCGGTTAATGAGCTTACTATGGCTTCTTCGATAGCATAACCAGTGTGTGGATACTTAACCTCCTTAAAAGATAATATTTTCTTCTTCAAATTGAACTCTGTGTCTATATAATGTGCAGTAACAGCCATGTACCCTAGATTCTGGGATGAAGTCCACATGTCGGAAGTAATGCAGACACGAGAATCCAAGTTAAGTAATTCATCTAAAAGAGCCTCCCTCATCTCATTATACTGTTCCAAACAGTCATTCCTAATAGTTTGGCGACTCTTGACTTTAAAAGTTGGTTGCATCGAATCAATCCAAGGTTGCAAATAAGGGTCTTCAAATTTCAGAAATGGTATTTCAGCATGAATGCAAAATTTAATCATTCGCTCACGGCAAACTTGAGGGTCAAAAATGAATCATGTGGCTGTTTCTTCATAGTTAGTATGAAATTTTTCCTAACGCTGTCATCAACTAATCGACAGGATTCAGCAATATGGCCTCTTAAGCTACTAGTGCCTGACTTTGTGTGTAATTTCAGCTTGCAATATTTGCAGACCGCCTTTAAATCACCGTCCACATCAGCTAAGTTGCTCCCAAAATGTTCCCAAACTTTAGATCTCCTAATACGTGGCGGTGGCACTTGAGTAGAAAGATGAATATCTACTGAATCACCCGTTTCTGACCCATCGGAAGCATTTGCAGACGTGTTTACAAGCCTATTAAAGAAGTACTATTAACTATTTAATTTCAGATATTTATTGGATTGAGAAACAATTATGCAAGGTGGATAAATAATAGCAAATTAAAGAAGCAGCAGGTGCAGGACGAACCTGTAAATAAGCTCCTGAGGACAAATTAAAATAGCAGACTTTAGCAACCTTTGGTCCAAAGGCTTTGGATGATCCTTGTCTCAAACCTGATAGATGGTGTCGGAAGCTTCAGAATAGTTCTGCAGGGAGAGAATTCATCAGGTTTCATCTATAGCTTGAGCCAAACATGCTACTACAGAGGAGCAAAACAAAACAGAGCATGCATGGAACAGGGGCAGAACAGGACCTCACCGGCTGGAAGAAGTGCAAGCAGCTGGACGGGTAGGCTGGCAACGACGGCGACAAGACAGGGCCAGCAATATAAACCCATTTCAGCCCAATTAAAATCAATCCAAATAAAAACCAAACCACTCCAACCGGTTTGGAACCAAACCATTCCCAGGACTATCTGCAGCACATGCAGGACCGACTGGCCGTGTCGGTTCAGACCGCCTTTTCATAAGCAGAAGCTTCTCATTCTTCTGACAGCCCGGCAATGTCCCTCTGTTGTCACCTTCCTTTCCATCAATTCTTCCATGATCATTGATCAGCGTACTGGAAGCGGCAGAGCGACGTGCGGCATCTCGCTCCCATGACCTCGCGGTGGCGCAGTTGTCAGAAGTATATCGGGTTGGTGGCATGGAAGCTTTGGATCTTTCTGCCTGAAAGTGAACACGCGGCCGGAGGGAGAAGAGAGTCGGCGGCGTGGAACGCCGGGCGGCGCCGCTGATGAGCGCTAGGAGCTGTTCTTGGTCCATCATTCCGCGCACCGACCTACCTAACGGTCTAGTGAACCGACGGAAAAAAAAAAGTGTTTCTTGCAGGCTGAAGGCTGGAGCGCCATGACATCTCATCTTCTTCTATCAGCCACTAGCCACCCTGTCCGACTCCGCCCGTCCGGCATGACGAACAACATTTGCGCTCTGCAGAATCGTCTGAATTTTTTTTGTTGAATGCTCTGTTCGGGCCTCCTTCTTTTTTTTCCAGGAGATGCCGACCGCGGTTTCCGTTCCAGCGAGAAGGGAGCTGGAGCGCAACTCAACTATGCCGCCTTCTTTTCCGGCCCAAAAAGATCACGGCAACCAGCAGAATCAGACTTCGCTCCCCGTGCGTGCTGCGGCTGCCTCCACTGATGAATCTGAGGAAGCTCCGACGTCGGAGGAGTAGTAGTATAGCACAGCTGCATTCCCCTGTAACTGAAGGCCATTGATGAATCTGAGGAATCCATTGATGAATCTGATTCCGTCACTAGAACGTGTAGTCTGCTCATGGGAAATATGTAACTGAAGGCCTCAAACTTATCGACTGTAGTACAGTACATTCCCCTGTCGCCATTCCCCTGCATTGCTCTCTCTGCATTTTTTTCTCTCCGCCTCTCCTTGAAAAGAAGCAGCTCCGACGTAGGAGTAGTAGTAGTATAGTACAGCTGCATACAACACTGAATGCACATGTGTATTGATTCCGACGTACAGCTGGACCGAGCCGGCGATTGCATGGCGGACAGACAGGACAGCAACACCGAGCATGCACGCACGCGTTGACTAGTCAACATTCCGGGCCCACAAGCAGTGGCACTATCAAGCCGTTGCTGGGCCGTCTCCTCTCCGCTCCTCCGTTCCACCGCGCCCGCGCCGGGGCGCCTACCACCCCGCGCTGCGCGGCCATACACATACGTACCGCCACCTCCCGCTCACTTATTTACAGGCGAGCGAGCACCGGCACCGCGCCACCACCAGCGCTGGGCTACTACTCCTACTAGCTAGCTACAACACCGTCTCCTCCGATCCCGGTCCCGCTCCGCGTCTCGCGCGCGTCCTGCAATAACCACGGCAATGGCGCGCAGCTGCGGGCGCCGGCCCGCCGCACTCCTCGCCGTCTCCACACTGACACTGCTACAGCTTCTGCTCCACACGCGCCCCGCCACTGCCGACGGCACCTACACGGCGGACTCGCGTACCCGTGCCTCCCGCCGCCGGTGGCGCCAGTCACGACCGACTGCCCACCGCCGCCCGCGCCCGCCTCGTCCTCGTACCCGCCGCCGCCGCCCGCGTCGTCGTATGGGGGGTACCCGCCGCCGCCGTCCGGGGGGTACAGTCCCAGCTACGAGCCTCCCAGCTCCGGCGGGGGCGGTAATGGTGGCGGGGGAGGTGGAGGAGGCGGAGGGTTCGGCGTGGCGCCGCCGCCGCCGAACCCCATCCTGCCGTGGTATCCGTGGTACTACAAGACGCCACCGCCGCCGTCGTCGGCGGCAGCCACGTCGGCGAGGCCCTCTACCGTTCTTGTCGCGGTAGCCTGCTTGGTAGTAGCTGCTCGTCAGTTGATCAAGTTCTAGCTCCAAGGGCTCCCCTTCCTCCTCTGTTTTTTCTTCTTCTTTTCCTTCTATTTCTCTTTCATTTTGTTTATTTTGCAGAATTCAGAATCGCTATAAAACTAAGCAGCAGCATTTTTGTACTACTAGCATCAGCAAATTACTATATATAGATATTATTTTCCATGATTATTTATTTTTCAACTTTGCGCAGTGGAGCGACTGTTCTTAGTTCTTTATCAGAGCATTATAAAATTATAATATCCATGCATGCTTAGAGGACTAAACTTTTAACTAGCCAATGACAGCAATTTGAGAATGAAAAGAGTAGCACTTTCGTACTATTAGCATCAGCTACATATTACTACCACACAGCACTTTTTGCTCGATTATCACTCTACCGACCAAACTATTGTTAGTTTTTTTATCAGAGCATCACAAATATGTGACTACAAGAATCTGCTTTCCCCTCAGTGCCTCTCCTTTCAGATTTTATAAACCACTAGTGCCGGCAGCTCCTTCTTTCTACTACCCTTTCTCTTTCCTGTCAATGTATTCGCATAGCTAAACATGCCTTTTCTCAGTTCCTGTCAAAAATTATTCGATACTACGTCGAAAATGCGCTTTTCTAAGCTACTTTACTTCCTATCAATGAAGAAAAGCAGCGACATTGTGCCTTCCATCATCAAGAGCGATCAACCACACACTAGCTGCAAGTTCACGATTCATTCGCGCAGATTGTAATTCGCATTAGTTTCTTTCGAAATTTTTTTGCATTTTCTAGCTGAGCTCACAGAGTGACGTGAATGCGAGCTTGATTTCACTCTGCAAGAAGTAAGCGCTTAATCCTTCCTTCCATGGAGCTGTAAACTTTCAGAAGCTAGCGTGCCAGCTCATTCTAGTCTAAAGACTACTAGTCGTTCCGTTTTAAAATAGTTGGCACTTTAGCCATTTTTTATTTTCACAAAATACTTATCACTTCTAAATGTACCTTTCTCATTCTACTGTATCTCTACTCTTTGTTTACTGTGCAATCACTTTTTTTTTTACTGTCCTTAAAGACGTGTTTGGTTTGGCTCTGCTCCACCATAGAGCAGCTCTGCTCTAAACCTCTTTGGTGGAGCAACTGTTATGTGAAGTTAGAGTTCGTTGTTAAGATGTTTGGCTAGATAATGGTTGTAACTTTAAAAAAGATAGTTTATTGAATTGGTTGCCGTTTTGTTTTAGAGCTGGGCACGAAAATTAACAAAAGTGAAAAAAAGCATAATGTTCTGAAAATGAGAAAGAAAGACAGATGTACCACTTATGATTTAGAAACCTTGAGAGTTCAAAATGACTTATAATTTGAAACGGAGAGAGTAATTTATTACAGATATACAATATTTAATTTATTTCATTTCTTACGTATGAAAAAAACAGCAAGCAGCATCCATGAAAAAACAACTTGACAGCGCATGAAAAAACACAATCGAATACTAGCATGGAAAAACAACTTGACCAACCCTGGAAAAACATGGAGGAACGTGATCTTTTATTTAACGTTTGTAATCAGATGGCTTGACGACTTGACGGCGGACGAGTTGACGGCTGCTCGCAGTCGGCGTCTACGTGCGGGGCCTTGGGGCGCGGCGCGGGAGGAGCTGGCGCGCGGCGTGCGAGGCGGGCGGTCGGCCGGGTCGGAGCTGCCACGCACGGCGGAAGCCTCCTGCGGCGGCGGATAGGGTAGGGAAAGAAAAGTGCGCGAGGATGAGGAAAGAAATAGAACCGTTCGTTTGGAGATGTGTAACAAATGGCGAGTAATTATTTTAGAACTCCGCGCTTTTTTTATTTGGAGTACTTTTGAAGTTGGGAAAAGTGCTCTAAAAAATTATATAAGGCTCCTACAACTCCATGGAGTTAAACTGCTACACAATTTTTTGAAGTTAGAGTGTTTGGTTAGGTTTTTTGGAGAACTATTTTGATATGCAGGGAGTAAGTTTCAATTTCCGATATTCTCATTCATTGGAAAAAGCTTTTCTAGAGCATTATTGATTGTTAGAGCAACTCCAATAGAATGGCTAAAAGGTTTTGTAAAGCTAAATATAACTAATTGTGGATAAAAACTCTCTTCAACAGTCTCTTCATCTCCATCTCTATTTTAGCCAGCTCTTTATCCCACCTTCCTCGCTCGCCAACATTGGAGAGCTAGAGCGACTCGCCATCCCCTTCAAACCGTGTTCCCGCCTCGGCACCTCCCTTCCCGCGCTCCGGCTTCTCTGTCCTCCCGATTCACCCACCTTCCCGTGAGAGACGATAGCGTCGATAGGTCAAACCCAAAACAAAACGCAGCTCGGAGAGGCCAGATCCCTCGCACGCGACAACACGGCAGCTAGGAGGTCAGTGCCTCGTCAAGGAACACGCAGCGCCTGGGTCGCGCGACGGGGCGGGCGAGACGGAGATATGGTTCATCCATGCTGTCAGCGACGATGGCCTGCAGCTTCTTGATGCCAAGGGAGGGTAGAAAATGACGATGCTCATTGTCCAGGTCGATGATCTGCTTGCCGTCGAAGAAAATAGTAATTGATAGTATAGTTGTGCGCAGCAGAGGTGTCTGCATTCAAATCGAGACGTGAGAGGTTCTGATTTGATTTTGAATGTAGCGATTAATAAAGTAGACGTTTAGAGAGTCTGTTGGATACCTTCAGGTTTTTTAGGGGAGAGAGAAGTGCTAAAATCAAGAAAAATAGAATTTAATTTAGAAAACCTCTTGGAGATGCTCTTAGTCATGGCATGCACGATCAAGGAATGATATATACAGTACATAGGTGGGAAATGGAGCAGAAGTGTAGAAAACTATACGCATGGCATGGGGCCAACTAAAGGAGGTTGCACTGGGAGAAGGTGGAGGACAGAAGGAGCCGCGTCCTTTTTTTTTTTGAAAGACCGGAGGAGCCGCGTCCTGGACTTATCACTTATTATTCCCCTGTCTGGTTCGTCGACGGCAAACATTACGTGGGCACGAAGGGCGTGGCCTGTGCATGTTCATACTCGCTTTGTTCGTAAGGCCATGAACCCACTTCAAACTTGGAGTGTCATGTTGCCGTCCAGCCGTGCCTGGTTCATCAGTTATCGACAGAGTTGACGCTGGCATCGCTCGTTGCTACCAGAGATTGAAATGCATATGAGTAGTGCCTGCATACCTGGGCAACGTTGCTGTCAATTTAGGTCTGTTTAGAACGCAGAAATTTTATAAAAATCTTATAGAAAATTCAATTTCACAGGAGAAAATCGAAGGAATAAGAAAGATCCCGCATTTCACCGTCACCCAGATTGACGATGAAAGGCGAGGCGAACTTGCCGCCAGCTCTCGTTGCTTGGTGATTCGGCCAACGCTAGAACTAGCAACGGCATGCATTGTTGTCGCCGCGAAGCTTCGCGCGCGGAACAGGGGAGGAGCAGAGCAAGGCTTCCAGGCCGGTGAGTGAAAGGCAAAGGAGGAGATGATCACGGCGCGGGAGAAAAAAAAAAGAAGGAATAAAGCCAATTTACGAAAAAGCTCATGTTAGGTGTAGGCGGCGCAAAAGGGTCCCGTGGCATTGCCAAAGCAGCAAAATTAACCCTAAAGTATAGTATTACGAAAAAGGAATAACTCTACAACCCACTCAAGTATGAAAGTGGATGCACTCCACTCTCAACCTTTAAAACCGGTCAGTTAACCTTTAAACTATTGAAAACCATCCAAATAACTTCCTGAGTGGTTTTACTATTCATAACCCACGTATCAGTTTGAAATAAATCTAATACACCCCTCAACTATTAATGCTAATCTAATTCACTCCTTCAATTATTAATGTTAGTTAGTTAAATATTAGAATATTAATTATATGTACTAAATTAAAAACTTAGTAAACACGGAGAGGGTAAAATTGTTAGAGATATGCGTATAGGTTAGAGGCTTTTTGTATTTTTTGTTTTTCTTGAGAGGTTCTTTGTATATTTCTCTCACTTGTACCTTTATATATTGAGCCTCTTGGTTTACTTGATGAATACAAGTGCTATTCATAACAAAAATAACAGCATCAAATAACTGCTATTTTACTTTGTAATGTGCATTTTTTTTGTCTTTGCATTCTATTTCTATATTTAGTTTCATCTTTGCATGAGTATTATTGCTTTAATTTGCACATAACAAAGTCAAATAGCAGTTGCTCTCAAATAGCCCGGGGGTTGTCTAAGACAACTTTCAATACTTTAAAGAGTTAAAATTCTGATTTTAAAGTTTAAAGGGTGAATTAGACTAATTTTAAACTGATATGTGAGATCATAATCAGTAAAACCACCCTGAAAACCACAGGTTATGCAGACAGTTTTTAATAGTTCAAAAGTTAAGTGTCTAGTTTTAAAAGTTAGAGAGTGAAGCGCACCGACCCTCATACTTGAGGGGTGATCTATACTTATTCCTTACGAAAAATGTCAGAAAAATGTCGCGAAGAAGGAAGGCATGATTGGATTCGATAGCCACGATGTAAAGGGCTTCTTTTGTTCATTATACATGCAGTCATGCATGCATGCATGCTCGATGGAATGAAGTTCCCTGCGCTTGTTCGTCAATCATCGTGCTATCAGAACAGGGGCAGCTCTTGCAAAATAGTCGTCGTCGTTGTGATTAGTGGATGGACCAGCGATTTGGAGCCTTTCCGATCATGTTCTTCCGTAGTGAAGTTCAATGAGACCATGTAGTGAATAATAACGGACGAGAGGCCGAGAGGGAACGAAGGGAAGGGAAGGGAAGGGAAGAAAAGGAAGCACCGACGCCAGATCCGAGGGGCATCTGATTCGTATAGTAGCTCTGGACTGTGCGCACTCCAAGGTGATCTTGGAAAATGCAGCCGAACCTACCTCCCGCCCACGAACGCTGCATTCCGTCTTCACATGGACGAGCCAGACAACCGAAATTCTCTGGCGTGGATACTCCCATGGGCATACTCATTCGAACAAATCGTCTCATCAGATACACGGGCTGATATCTGAACAGCACCATGTCTAAGAATAGAAACCTTGCATGTTTGATGTCGGTTTCAACAAGGTCTGGGTGTTTATATCCTGTAATTGTAAGCTCAGCTAACAATAGATCATTTTAACCACTTCAGTTCACTTTTAAACTACTAGAATTATTATCCTATCGAAAACATAAAAAAAAAAGTGGTACTAAGTACAAGGCCAGCGCGTCGTGCAGAAGAAGTCTAGAGTGAGAAACCATATGAGCATAACCTGAAGATATAGCATATGCAGATACCTACTGGGAAAAGACTGGTCGGTTTGTGCCCAAAGAACATATGCCAAAAATATCCTGCCAGCTCAAAAAGTATACTCCTTACACTCATTTGGTTGTTGCCAAACTTTTGCAGCATCATGAATAATCAATCGCATCCCAATCATGCATGTCTCACCAATCTTCCGCAAATTTGCTTATATACAGTTACAGGATGGATGTAGCCAGTAAACAGATGAATGGGCATTTCAGTATCTAGACATTAGAGAAGAAAAATGTACTTAAAAGACAATAACCAAAAAGCTGTGCATGAGATTATTCAGCTCGACACATAAGTGGCTCCTTATACGAGAGGAGGAAAGCAAACTGACAGTAGTCAAAAGCTACTTGCCTAAAACATAAGTTATCAATACCTGATGAAGATTTTTTTTTTGAAAACTGTACAGCAGGGTGGTAAATATCATTAAAATAGAATAAGAAAAGAGTTCTTTGTAAACCAAAGAGAAAGATATACAAACAGCAAGAGGGAACTAATAGAAATGCTCTAGAAGACTAAAGAACTGGCAGGCTGAAGGCACATGGCTTGAAGAAAACTTTGGAAACTTTCGACCAATACAGTTAATGTAAATGTCTCCAGTCAACTGAGTTATATGGGAAAGTTTATGTAATTACGCTAAAAAACAACCTAGCTTATGGGAAATTTTATCTAATTATGCCATCACCTTTTCTATTATTACAGGGCCTGTTATGCGGGTTTTAAGTCCTGATTGTATTGACTTTTGAATTGGCTAACAAAATAGATGCAAAAGCAACTAATTGCACTCTTATTCTATACACTAGACCAGTTCAAATCAGAATGGTAATCACAATAATTGCATCAGCAAAGATAAATTAAAAAACACAAGTATGAAACACTTTTGTAGAGTAACTGGGATAGATATGACCATTTGTAAATCATACAACATGACGAGAAGCTTTTGCTTGGACCTTGGATTCGCTCAGAGTCATGACATCCCGTTGCTTGCTACAAAAATCAAGAAGGCTAACAGCTTAGTATTCCAGATCGGTTCAACTAGCATAGCACATCAGAGAATCAGGCAAAAGTAACAATCATAGGGTCACCACTCTGAACAGAGTTTCTCAACAAATCATGCATTGTTATATTTCAATATTCGATACCAGAGCACATACATTCTTCACTGCGAAGCAGCAAGCAAATCAAAATTTTCGCACATCAGCATCAGCACTACTGAAGGTAAATAGATTCAAGAGCACATTTTTAATCTCTCACTTATCTTGCTGCAATCTGTGAAGCAAGTTCAGGATAGGCCCAGAAGACTCAGCCTCCACAGCCAGCTCCTTCAACATCATATCCGCAGCCCTGAAGTCCTCACGGACATCCCCAATCAACACAAGATGGGAGAAATGATTGTCCAGCACCAATCCCAGCGCCATGGCCACAGCTCCAAATGTTGGTACACTGTCACACTGCTCCAATCCAAGCATACCAGCTGCCTCCGGGCATGGCTGTGCTTCTGGGAACCTCCTGTACTTTTCGATCCACTTTATGAGGTACCTCATCAACTTGACCACCTCGTCGCCATCGAGCTCTGCAACAGCCGACCCAAGCACCACAGAGTCCACATTCCCTGACGCAAGCAGGTAATGCAGGCATATCTCAGGGGAGGAGAACCCGTCGTGCCCCATCATGAGCAGCAGCGCGGCCTTCCTCGCCAGGTCATTGACCTTCTTCTCCGCACCCTTTATCCCGGCGACCTTCTCATTGTACTTATTCGCAGCGGACATAGCGGCGCCCCTCCACCGGTCCTTCACATCCACCATGGCGTCGTAGGCCTTTTCAGAGGCTGGCGACAGAAAGCACCTTAGACCCGCGAGGATCTCCGAGGAGCGGAGGTCCGCGGCCTGGCGGAGGACGAAGCAGACGAGGTCTGCTCGGTCGCTGTCGGAGAGCGAGGCGATGAGGTCCGGCGGCGGGTGCGGGAGGAGGCGGGACGCCACGAGAGCGAGTAAGACTTCGTACTCAGAAAGACGCGCCGCGGCGGAGGCGACGAGGGAGGCGACGGCGGCCGGGAAGTAGGGGGCGAGGGCCGTGATGGCCTCGGGGACGCTCGCGGGCGGCGTCGGGAGCGAGAGGGATTGCGCGAGCGTGGTGAGGAAGTTGGCGAGAAGGGTGCGGAGGCGCGCGACGGAGGAGCAGGAGGAGAGGGAGGCGGCGAGGGAGGACGCCGCGGTGTCGAGGGCGGGGTTGGCCGAGGAAAGCGACCAGGTGGACGGCGGGATCGGCGCGGGCATCGCAGAGGAGGTCGGCGGCGGCAGCGCTGCGCCCGGGGTGCGCACGATGAGATGGGAGCTCCCACCGGCGGGAGTGGCGGAGGGGCTGGTGATGGCGGCGAGGAGAGTCATCGCGTCGGCGCCGACGAGAGGGAGGGTGGGGGAGGGGTTAGGGTTTTGGCTTTGCGGAGGGAAGAGGAATGGGTGATATGGAAGGGAAGGCGACGGCTGTGGGCCTCGTCTAGAAAATTTTGTGAGCCGTTAAACGTGGACCTCAAATTACGACGCGGCACGCGTATCAGCCCATCACCGAAACCGCCGACAAAGATGCGACCCATAGAGGTTGGGCTGGGCTGTATTACTTGAAAATATTGCTATTTCTGTTGTTTAATTATTTCGCAGTTGATTATTCGTCTTTTTTTAAAAGTAGTTCAAATGAATTATAAGGTGTCTTTCAGATACATTTAATAATAAATCGTTATAATAAATATATTATATTTATAATATTTTAAATAAGATGAATAGTATATTTCAATAGCAACAACAATTAAAGAGAAGACTCTCTTATACTTGCAGCAACAGCAACAAAAATAAAAATAGTAATAATAAATATTCAAAAGACTACCTCGTGTTGAAAGCTGAAACAAGTAGCAGTCTCCATCGAAAGAAACGCAGGTCACACATACACGGCCGCGCCATGCATGCAACACAACCAAACACAAACACAGAGCTGAATCGTGGAGCTGGAGTTTCCGTTCCTGCCAGCATAGCATAGTATATGGCTACTTGCTAGCGATGCTGCGACGCGACAACAGCACCGACAGCGCGCGGCGCGAGCACCCTTTTGGCTCTGAGCGCGGCCGCCGCGTCGCCGCCGCAGAGGAAGGCGAGGACGGCGTCGGAGCTCCGGTAGATCCGGTTGCAGAGCGCGCCGAGCAGCATGCCGGAGACGGGCGCGACGAGGTAGATCCACAGGGAGTCGTACCGGCCGAGCACGAGCGCCGGGCCCAGCGTCCTCACCGGGTTCATCGACCCGCCGGATACCGGGCCGATGACGAGGCCCAGGGCGCCCACGGCGCCGCCGATGGCCAGCCCTCCCACCGCCTTGCTCTGCACTCCCAAAACACAATTCATCCTTTGCGCCAAAAAAATCAGGCAGCTGCTTGGATACTTACGACGGAGCTCCTGGCGACGGTGGCGATGACGACCATGAGCACGGCGGAGGCGCAGAACTCAAGCAGAAACGGCAGCCTGGTGTGTCCGGCGGGCACGGGTATGGTGCCGTAGAAGTGCTCCTCCCGCGGCCGCATGACGCCGTTCGCCGACAGGCACGCCAGCACGGAGCCGGCCAGCTGGACCAGCGCGTACAGCGGCAGCTTGGGCCAGGGGAAGTAGCCGAAGGCGGCGAGCGTGGCGGTGACGGCGGGGTTGAAGTGCGCGGGGCCGATCCAGCCGAGCACGAACGCCACCGTCAGCGCCACCACCAGGCACACCAGCGGAAACGACAGCGTGCCGTGCATCTCCTGCATCAGCGCCGCCACGCACGACCAGAACACCACGATGAACGACGACACGCCCTCCACCACCAGCTGATCCGTCCATCATTATCAATGAAGCAAGCTGTTGGTAGTGAAAATTTATTTTGCGAAGTTCAAATGCATTTTCGATGCACGTACTACCTCGCGGATTAGATGCCCGACGGCTAACCCTCTGCTGACGTGGTCAGCAGCCGGTTGTTCCTGATGACGGAACGGCTGTTCCAAATCGTGTCCGCCCGCCGCCACACGCTCCTCGTCGTCGCCTTCGCCGCCGCCATTGCCGGAGCCGACGTCGACTTTCCTGGCAAGATCCATTGTCGCTGCTGTTAGCCACACACACTAATTTGTAGAAGAGGAAAATGGTTGGAGCAACCGCGATAACTGCAGGACGAAACAACCAGCACACACACACACACACACACACACACTCTTGGCATGTTTAAACCGAAAGGCCGGCGGCAAACGGGAGAGTTCACTGCCCTTGCAGCTACGGCGCCCGGCTGATCGCCCTCCTCCTTGGTGACGGCTTCGAGCCAATCAGCTCGGCATGTCGCACTCGCTTTGTGTGCCACCCCGGATTCTTGGATCCGTCTACGAGACACAGTTAATTGGTTAAGATCGTGAATATTGTTGAATTTTCATATTTCGAAGGAGAAAGAGCAGCTGATTTTTGACTGGTATGAAGGGTAGCAATTCAGCCACGAGATGCAAAACGATTGTTCACTGCCCGATCAGCATATGGAAAACAAACATGATAAAACACACATATATACGACATTATCAAGCTATGATGAAAAAGAGGCAGCTCCCTTTGAGACGAAAAGCAAAGCAGGGATATCTAGCGATCTCTTCGGTTTGTCAAATTAGTCATCATCTCATCCGGAAAAACCTAAAAAGGCTAGCCAATAAGACAACAAACTTTTCACACACAACGAATACGACCTTTTTCTAATTATTGCCAGGCTTTGGAAGTTGAACTTGCACTGTCTGAAACAGTATTTTTAAGACACGTGAAATAGATTTGTCTGTTGTAGCATTTAGCTGCTAGAGCATCAGAGTACCATTCTATGCCGAATCAAGGCCATTCAGTCCAGCACAATTAAGTCTGCAAACGCGAATTAAGATGAGTGAGTGTAGCTTGTCCACACTGGATTGAGTGAATAATAATCAGAAGCAAATCAGTACGAAAAACAAGGGAGTGATTTGGCTGCAAGGCCAAATGTAAGACATGTAATAATTAGACAGAAAAGCGTGGCCACAAATCACAAGACATTAAAAACATGAGGAATGGGATCTTTACTTTATATACAATCCATCCCTCGAAATGTCTTTTCTCTGTCTCCCCTTTTCTTTTTTCATTTTTTTCCATTGATACATGCGCAAAACCTTTGGGAAGGGAAAATTACAAGCAGCAGAAAAATTGTCCTCTCTCTTTAGAACGACACACAAGATAGGCGAGTGAAACGGAAACGAACTATGTCAACAGCTTCATGTATGGCTTAGACCAGTCACTCGGTCTTGTCGAGGCCTGGACCGGCACAACCAGCAATATCATTATTCAACTATCTTCTATTTCCATTGCAAAATAAGGTGATCACCTGAAGCGGCTTCACGCGAAGGAAGCCCGGCGCTGCAAGTGCCTCAGGCTCTGCTCCATGCTCACCTTCACCATCTCAGCAAGCATCTTCTTAGCTTTCCCGCCACGGTCTTCACCGTCTATTTGAGAAGCAATGTTGCTTACGATGTTCTCAAGCGTGTCTGCCTGCAGCGTTGATCTTGAGTAAGTTGAGTTGCGCAGCAAATCCAGAAGGACATGGGCCTTCGCTCTTGACTTGGGAGTACCATGGACTGTGAGCTCAAGAAGACCAGGAATTGCTCCTTCATTGAGAATGAGGTCTCTATATTTACTGCGGTCACTTTCACACATTGTTAGGAGTGCTCCCACGGCATGCTCTCGACCCTGAAGGGAGCCTTCCTCCAGTACCTCCACAATGGTGAGCACTCCACCTTCCTCTGATGTTAAGGCCACCCGACCTTGCTCAAATGCAAGCAATGATTCCAGAAGGACACAGCATTTGTCTGCTATTTTGGACGACCTCTTGCCACCCTTTACCAATCCTATCAAAGGTGGGATAGGTTGAACAGCAAGGATGACTTGAAGGTTCTCAGTAACTGTAGAGAGGTTGTATAGAGCCATCACTGCATCATTTTTGGCCTGTGGATTCCCTTCTTTGAGAACCTTTACAAGTAGCGGGATTGCTCCAGAAGCACTTATAATAGGTTTATTTGTGGATGAGGCCGAGAGGGTGAGGAAAGCAGCAGTTGCATATTCCTGTAGATTTGGATTGCTTGATTGCAAGTAACCAAGCAGCGGCTCAAGGGCACCAGAATCCACTATCTTGATTTTATTCCTGCAGAAATGAAATGATCGTAAGTTTTGGAACAGGTTGCATCACAAATGACAAATTGTCCAAAAAAATTAGTAATGAGAAAAGCTAACCAAAGAAAATTATTTGAAACTTGATAATCTTAAGCAAATAAGTGCAGAGATAACATTACACTTCCAACGTCCACTTGATCAAAGTCAAAGCAAAAGAATACATGCTGTACTTGATTGAACTAAAGTAGGATTAACACTTTGAGGTACTGCTATATAAGTTATCACTGGTACAAACAATACATTCATCATAATAAAGCAATGGTAGCGATGAACCATGAGCAGCCCGGAAAGAGAACTTGCTACAAAAAAAAAAAAAAAAAATTCAAACAGTGACATGCCTACTCCATTGCAAAAAATTTGATCTTTGATCCCACTTGGATGGTTTGTCAAAGATCATCCAGTAATAGTTTTGGAAGATTTTTATAAATGCAACTGAATGATCATTGCTTTTCTAAGTCCACTTTCAAGCTCTGAAGAAGTACCATAAATGTGAGATATGGGCACCTAAACTATGTAACGGGCAGCACATGGTCCAGAGATGGGGAACTGGAGAAGGCCTTAATATATGATGGCTTAACATACCTTATCCTCTCTGTACTATCCCCGAAAGAACCAAAAAATTCGAGGAACTCTTTCCTCTGTCATGCAGCTGAGGGCAGTCCTACTGACCCACACGGTAGCGGCAGAACTGCCCTCTGCCATGTGGTAGAGGATCTCAGATGCAAAATTCGAAGGAATTGTACTGTACCATATCGACGATAGGAAATAGATTCCCCAACAAGGGAAGCAGCTGATTCCGGTCTCCACTATCAGTTCATAGTTCCATCAGATTCATGAAAATGGATGGGAAACAGAACATTGGTAGTATTTAATTTACCATTTGTCCCTTAGTTTTGCTTAGGTACTGACAGAAGGGGACAAGGGGTAATAAGAGGTCAACGGTGTTGTTACTTGTTACATGGCACCAAACTAGTCTGACTTCAGCTTTACCACAGGTCACCCGGGAAGGTACAAGCCTATTGAGAAACATGACGTCAATATGTATGGATACGTATTGGAAAGAGGGAAGAGAAATTAGGCAGCCAAAGAAAACCTTTTTTGCAGAAAATTATTTCTCCAACCCCCTCGTGCTAGATTTTTCCAGGACGGGCAAAGCGGTTGGCAGCTTCCGGTCAGCTTCAAATTCAGACCTGCTGTCTCTCGCAACATCTAAACCCGGTCATTTTCCTACGTAGCTTTCCTCTTCGTAGCCATTTTCAAGGAATTCAAGCCGCACAGCAGGAATCCCAGATCGGTTGGAGGGTCAGGAGAACAAAATCTCTGTGCTGCCAGCGAACACGACGTGATCTGCTGCGCGTCAAGAAAAGCAACAGGGTACCTTGATTGATAGCTGATGACGACGACGCCGCTTAGAAATCCATTGATATGTTATCCGAGTATATGGCTTCTACGAATATGCTTGAGAATATATACGTAATCTACTGGATAACGTATTGCGAGTTCAGAACTGCTGCTAGGATTGAACTTTATCAGGCAGCAGGCAGGCGCAACTCCGCAGTGTTTCAGGTAAAGCGGAGGACAACACAAGGAGGAGTTTGATCGGGTTCTTCTCCCTTTCCTTGTTTTTAATTTTTTGAGCGGCAGAAGAAACCCAATTCAAATCGGGTAGGATAAGCCGCCACGATTAAATTATTGAAACGAACCATAAAGAAAAAAGAACGGTGCGTAGGCGGCAGCAATTTTGGCGTGATAAAACCTGCAACTTTTCCTAGGAATTTTAGAGTAAAGGATAAATCACCCCGTGATATTGAGTGAATTCAGAGCAAAAGGATGCTACTAAAAGTTTCGAAATTGAAACATAACGATTTATAACCACAGAACCATCAAACTTTACCCGATTCATCCGTCACAGACAAATTCTCCCCTTTTTTATCATCAGAACCAAACAGAGGTTACGAAGAACAGGCGACGCAACGCACCTCTCGTCCTTGACGGCGAGGTTGAGCAGCGCGAGGAGCGCGGCCTCCCCCTCCTCGCTCTTCCCGGCGCGCAGCATGGCGACGAGCGGCTCGACGGCGGCGGCCAGCTTCCTGCGGTGCCTGGCGGACGCTCGTGTGAGCCGCCGCACCTCCC
>BCLG01000313.1:137189-164815 GCA_001602295.1 Zoysia matrella
AGGCACTAATAGTTAGAATATAACTACATTTTAGGGAATTAAGTAAATAATCTCTAGTTACTGCATAATCATTTATTTAGTTGTTATGAATAAGATTGCATATGAAATGACACCTCACCTCCTTGTTATGACAACTAAACATGTTTTATATTAGCTTAAAATCACATAAACACATTAGTGCTCCGAAAGCTTGATAATGCATACACTCATATGACTCGCTAGCATAAACACGTAATCATTGTTTAAAATGAACTGAATAGTAATCAACAATCCATAGCGAATATTGCTAAGTCATGATTATGCATAAAACGACACATAGAATTCCTAGAATTATAATAAGCGAACCGTAATCTAAGTTCATACTCGCATAAAGGCTTTAGTAAAATTAAATAATACCTAACCATGTTTAACTACCCATGTAACCTCATAAGCATTGAGATAAAGCATCTAAATAAATATTTATTCTAATAATTAACTTATAGTAAATAATACTAAGGTGCATGTAAAATAATGAGCGTTGCATTAGTTACCACAACATGCATGGCATTATCATTTGATTTCCTCGTGGAGTTTATCCGGCTCTTATTCGAAGTTTATTGGATCTTATCGATTATTCTCGAACTTTGTTTCTTTTACGGTAGTTTTATTAGGTGTATTCTACCGTGTAGACAACGCTGAGTTAGAGGAAGAGCCGGGCTTCAAGAGAAGACAGAAGAATGAACGTACGAGGAAAAGCCCGAAGACTTTGGCGTCAAATCAACAATTCATGAATCGGATTTTGAAGATTATCGAAAAGACAAGTTACGAAGATTAAAGATTTGCAGGCAAGCTCTAACCCCTTGATCATATTTATCCTATATTTTGCTTGCGCACCTATATGACCCAAATGCTTGCATATTTATTTTATTTATGTTAAAATGTTGTGTAGTTGATACCTTACTTGTTATTATGTATTCATATTAATGTCAGTTATTTGCTCTTATTAAATATGAATACTACCTTGTTACCCATCGATGACACCCCCTTGTTAACCATAGGGCTTCCTTCATTAAAATCTTTTAATAAACGGAAAGTTGCCTTAGATATTAGATTGCTTAGGACCCCTTATACGATGCGGTGCATCGCCACACCATACACCAATCATCTTACAAAATGTGTTAAAATGAGTTTGGCGGTGTGTGTAAAATAAAGTGGGATGGGTGTTAGTGCAACTGGTGCTAGGTGATGGAAAGGGATATTATTTCTGGTCGTGGAGCGGGCTACTAGTGCTATGTGTTGTGCTGAGTGTTAGGTTTCGGACAGGTCCACCTGTCATGAACGAGCGCCGCCCCTGTCGTATAAAGACTGGTTCATCAGACCTCAACGTAGTGATTTCGTAGAACCACAGAACCTGTCTGGGCGGGACTCACTCCACCCCCTTGGTCGTCCACTTTGACCCCTAAGGTGGTCAGGTGGTACACAAGTCGCAGGAGCAGACGTGAGATACTCACGGTCCGGTCTTCGATTACAGCAATAGCCCGCGCCATGAGATCGTACTGCTCACCGGTATAGCCCTCTGGTTTTCATAATTACCCGTCTGTATGGGATCCCAGGGAGTAGACGTGGATGACCTAAACCCACGGTTTGGCTACCACAATGTGCTATCGCGTCATCGGTGGTATGAAAAACACCAAGAGATGACCTCTGTTTGCATTGGAGTGAATGTTATACGACTCTGTTGATCAAGAAGAGCATAGTCTGTAGGTACAGTGTACAACCTCTGCAGAGTGTATAATTTATCTAAAATGGTCATTGTCATGGTATTGACACACTACAGCTTGGGCTTAGAATGATTAGTTTTTTTATTATTTTTATTGGAGTGAGTGGGTGTAAGTGCCCGTGTTTTAAAAATTGAAGGTTGTGTGCCAGAGGACAGTACGGTTACGTGCTAGCTCCCTGACTAAAACTTGATTACTGGCGGGATTGATGAACATCTCCCTCAGGACTAACCTACTAAAATATGGACAACAAATATCTCGTGATCCCTTTTTCAAAGCTTATGTATTGAACCTTGCATAAAACTGGCCTTTTGCAAAAGAAGACTTTTTAGCCTAATCTTTGCTACAGTCAAATGTGCATTTATATATACCTCTGCTTAGTGTTAGGGCTTGCTGAGTACCTTAAGTACTCACAGTTTGCAGTTGTGGTTTTAGGTAAAAAAAGATTCGTAGAAGACGATGACGTGCTGGGTTTTTATTCTGCTTCCTAAGTTTGCTTGGGTATTTGAACCATATTTTCCGCTGTTTGCTTCACCTCTAGCTGGTCAACTGGTTGTGGATTGTTTTAATCCTCACCGAGTTGCCGCTAAAGGTCCGGTTTCAGGTATATTTTTTTTTCGAAGTATGTTTTTGATATACATTCTGATATGTTAATGCGTATCAGCTACTGATCTAAAGACAGACTGATGCGTGGTGCATAGTATATGCCAGAAATAGACTACCACACTAGCAAGCCGGCCGGCCGGTGGATCGCGGTCGATCGGCCGGGGAATCGATGAGCATCTACAGCTAAGCTGCTGCAACTGTGCAGGTGCTCCTTGTCCGATCGGTCGATTCCGAAGCAAAGTCCACCGGACCGTTAATTACATACGGTTGTTGTTGCTGTATTAATTAGCACACCAAAAATTAAGCTTGTCGAGTGCGGAGTGGCGACTACTTCTCTGCCCTTTGATCACCTGATCACAAACCAGTTCCATCCGTTTACTGGAGGAGGAAGAGGAACCCAGGAGCGCCGTCGTCGTCTCGACGTCTGCAGGAAGAAGCAAGGAGGAAGGCGGCCGGCGGCGTCATGGAGGCGACATGCATGCACGCGCAGCAACGTACCGCAACGCATCGGTCATCGAGCAAGATTCAGGCGGCAAGCAGGCGCCGGTGCATGTGCCATCAACAGCGACGAACAGCGCACTGCGATCAGAGTCGATCAGCAGCAGGGTACTACGAAGCACTCCTTGCTGCCCTGCCCTAGCCCGGATGAGACGAGATTCTGTTGAACCACCTGCACCCATGTAGTAGGAGAAAATGAATCAGCCTTTTCTCTTCACGTCAGCTTGATGACTTACTCCTATAAAGGAGTGCTGGAGTAGAAGATCTCCCTGCCACTGTGTCACATTCAGAATCTCATACACGGTCACGTCTGAACCAACATCAGTGTGATGTTTATGCTGCTGCTTTGGCTCTATCCGGCCGTGGGCTGCTGATCTCACACACTGTAAAGGCTTTGGCTTGGGCACGGCAAGTAGGCAGATACACGTGCCAACGAGGAAAACTAGTCCCGTGCATTTGTCGGTGAGCTCGCACGTTCACGGAACTGTACATGTGGGTACTGGGAATCGATCGCCATCTTCAAAGGGTACTAGCCAAAGAATAAGGGCAAAGCTCTAGCAGGAGATAACATGAAACAAATTCTGCCTTTTGCCTTGGTTGTGTGCACATGCATGTCAGAAAATGTTAGTATTCACTATCCATAGGAGCATTACTAAAGAAAGAAAGGGAAAGACTAGAGTGGAGAAAGCAACTAAGAGCTAGGACACCAGGAAAGTAAAGCAAATACCCTTGCAGATGAATTTTACTCAACCAGCTAAATTTTGCTTTGCAACCTACTCTAGTCTAAATTTGTACTCCCTCCGTCCCGTCGTCTTGATCATCAATCAATTCCGATCCAATAACAACACATTCTGTGTGCACAAGCTTCCATCAGCTAAACCAGATCCATTAGGTGAACCTTGCACATGCTCGTTTGCTGCACAATTGCATACTCGCTCCACTTCCAAAATTGTTGTTCACCAATTAGTTCAAATTTAAACTAATTGACAACAATGATTATGAAACGAAGAGACGAGCCAAAGGAATTGAGTCATGGAGTGGGGCTGCAATCCCTGGCTGGATCTCCTTTTGTGTTGCCAATCAGTTAATGGTCAATTAGGTACCGTACGTGAACACACTGATCCGTATCGACTAATAACAAGTTGAGAATAAACAACTCGCGCGCGCGCGCGTGATATTATTCTTGCTGATCTCGAACGCAAGACTAGCTAGTAGCAAGTGTAGTCGACGGCAACGCGCGCATGTGCCCGTGCAAAAAGGATCTGTTCCCATCTTACATTAATTTAGCATTAAACTAGTGGCATTTTTGTTGCCAATATTTTGCATATTAACCATATAGAATTCGACAAGTTGTAATTTTGTAAATCTGGGTAGCATGATTTTTTTTCCCATTAAACTATTGGGGGCTGATCAGCCTCTCTTGTCGTACTGCATGTACGTATGATGATGATCGTACGTGATGGTTGCACCTGGTACACACTACTAGTAGGAGTAGTAGGAGGAGTTTGTACTCAGCTAACAGCTGCCTGTACTTACGTGTGTACGAATATCTTATTTGCTGACGCCCGCATCCAGGCTTAACAATAACTTAATTTGTCATAAGAATATGATGAGTTCACTCCTGACGAGTACCTAGTACTAGTACTCCCAATTTATTCGTAGATGACCTCGGCCAGCTTGGCCGTAGCAAACAAAAGATTAGCGTAAATAATCTTAAACGCCCAGTGTTCGGTCATCGAAATTAGCAGCCTCCTCGTGGCTTGTGGCTGGGGATTGGCTCCTGGGAGCATCGTAACTGCGTCTGAGAACTGGAACCACATGTACCGGTAATCGTTAATGCTGATGGCTGCTACTACCTCCGTAGGATAAAAAGATCATTTTTGACTTTTAAAAACCACTGTTTGAACACTTATTTTATTCAATTTTTATTACAAATATAAAAACAAATAAGTCATGTTTATATTATTTTTAATGATAAAACAATTCATAATAAAATAAATTATATTTTTACAAAAATTTTAAATAAGCGAGTGGCCAAACTAAAAGTCTGAAAGTTAAAAATAATTTTTTTATGAGACAGAGGGAGTACTTTCTTATACTGTCGCTGTACTCGTACACGACGAGTAGCTGTTAGGTATTTTACTTAACGCGCTAGAGCTTTCGTTCATTGACCTCCTGTTGACACTCAAAAAATGGTTCTACTGAAGTGTTCGGTATAATGCCGAAGCCTTCGATAAGTCCTCTCGGGTTTGACCACTTCGCCCACCGGAGTGTCCGGCACTGTGCCGGACTGTCCGGTAAGGCTTCTTGGGTTCAATGATTTGTACACCGAAGTGTCCGACACAGTGTTGAAATGTCCGACAGCCCCTCTCGGGTTCTCCGAATTTACACAACGGATCCTCTAGCGTCATACTGGAGACTTCAGTCACCGGAGTATCCGGCACTTTACCGGAGGCTCTGGTAGTGTCGATTTAGAAAAGCTTTCAGCATATCAATTCCAAATTTTTTCTAACTCGAGAGATCCGTTGCCCTGCGAGATAAGACCATCCCACCTCTATAAAATAGAAGCCCATGGCCGGTTGAGGGGTATCCTAATCGATCAAACCATTTGACTTTACATTTTGCACTTCTCTAACCCTAATCCCCTCACTCGACCCCCATTTTGTTGTTCTTCCTTCATCCCGGTGACATTTGAAGACGATCGGCTGACCTGACCGAGCCCGGATCAACCCTAAGACGATCCTTCTCCGACGGGGTCCCTCTCGAGACGGGATTTTTCAGGTGTTGCTCAAAGCCGACGTTGAAGAAATGCCGGCGTTTCCGCACACAGACGTACAAGCGGTGTGTTGGCCTGGACCCGATTCGGCGTCAACACACTTTTTGGCGACTCCACTGGAGACGAGTGATTCTGGTTGCACAAACTGAATCATCGTTTCCACCATGACCTCCGAGATCTCCACGACGACCATCGTCATGCCATCCTTGTAGGAGTTGCTCGAGAAGGCACGCAAGGCGCGCGAGGAGCGGGAGCTGCAAGAGTACTTGGCGTGTTTCAAAAAAGACCGCCAAAACGCGATCTCTCAAGTGAAGGAGCCCGTTCTTCCGGCCATCGATGATGACGCGGCTATGGATGCTGCCAATGTAAGGACATCTTCGCGCCCTCCCGTTACTTTTGAAGACTTTTCATATTACTTTGCCGACATGAAAAAGGTCTTAACAAATGATATGCAATACATGATGAAAGAAAAATTGTCTAAAGCTAAAAATGTTAATATTGCATCGTCGTCTCATGTTGCACGTGTAGCTAGTACATTGGCGCCTACTATCTCTAATGTAGAATAACCTACGTATGGCATGCCGTTAAACTCGTTTAGTGAACAAACTAGTTTTCCATCACCCGTGCAAACCAACGTTTTAGTAGTATCTCCCACTAGCATAGAGCCAATTACTAGCATCCGCAATCTGGCCACGAACCGATTGAGTGAATTGGCTAACTTTGTTTCTCCTTACCGTACCGTTGCATATAGCACACCGCCCATCCCATCAAGCGGTACTGAAATCCCTCATGGCCCTGTCCCTAATAAAATATTTAGCGCCATGAAAACAAGCGCACACCCTCCACTATCGAGTACGTCTACTATGCCACCCATTGCTAACATAGAGTAGTGTATGGCGCGCATTAAAGAGGACTTAAATAAACAATTTCGTGAGACGCTAGGAGTGGACCTTAAGGGAGGGACTGAATTTATTAAAAAACATACCTCGCGTATTTTGATTCGGTCCCATATCTCGTATTGTGGTGTGTTCTCGACTTCGTCAAATTCAATGGCGAAGATAGCAAAACCACTTTAGAGCACATTAGTCAATATGTAGCACAATTAGGAGAAGCGAGTTTTAGTGAGGCTTTAAAAGTACGTTTTTTTCATTATCGCTAGCCGAAACCGCTTTCTCTTGGTTTTCGTCATTATCCCCGAGCTCCATTTATACTTTAGAGTCATTAGAGCGTAAGTTCCATGATCATTTTTACTCCAAAGACAATGAATTAAAGTTGTCACATTTGGCATCGGTTCGACAAGGAAAAGAGGAACCCGTCGTTGACTATCTCCGGTGGTTTAGAGACGTTAAGAACCGATGTTTTAATTTAATAATTTCTGAAAAAGACTTAGCTGACCTAGTTTTTAATAGTTTACGGTCACATCTTATGGAGAAGTTGGAAGGGTACGATTTTCTCACACTCACTCATCTCCAACAAAGGGCTTCGGCTCAAGAGAGCCGAAGTAAAGAAATAAGACATAATTATAAGATCCATCATAATATGCATGTCATAGAATATGATTCGGATAGCTCCGATGATGATTCTAATGATATTTTGGCTGCCGAGTTCATTTGGTCATCTAAGGCCAAATTGTTTGCTTGTGATTCGCTCAAACCGGTTCATAAGAATCAGAAAGACGATGTAAAATACACCTTTGATGTAGCTAAGTGTGATAGAATATTTGATGAGCTGCATAAAGGTGGATACATTAAGATCGCATATACTTTAACTTCGGCGGATGAGATTAAGCGTAGGGTATATTGTAAATGGCATTACTCTTATTCTCATGCTATTAATAATTGCAATGTTTTCCGTCGACATGTCTAATCGGCCTTTATTGAGGGACGATTGAGTCTTAAGAAAATGCAGATCCACAAGCACCACTTCTCTGTCAACACTCTATAGCTCAATCCCAAAGTGTTGATTCGGCCTCATCAAACCGATATAACCAAGGGGAATAAAGTGATCATCGGGGAGGAGATGTCTATTTCTCCCTGTGAGAAAGGGGCTTTTAGGAAGGTGATGCTCGAGAAGTCCTCCGATAGTCAAAAGTCTCTCAAGGTCACCATCCCAGGCCCTAAACCCGGGGGGCAAGTTCCACAGCCCAAGATGATAAATCAAAAGAAATCGGAGGTGGGTAAGTAGATAGTAAACCAAGGTAAAGCCACGGATCAAACGATGAGGCCCAAAAGCGCCTTCGACCGTCTCACGGCTAAATACAAGAATCATAAGACCGATTTGAATAATCGGTCTATGAAGCGGCCAAGGTCGCCACCTAAGGGAGGCAGCCCACCTAGGAAGGAGATGAGGCCAACCATGAATGTACATGGGTCCCCTCCTCCTTTTTCTCCACATGGCTTCGGAGTGCCGCCACCATGGTTCCATCCTATACCTTGTCCGTCGTTCTCGGTGTGGCATCCATACATGGGGTCATGGATGCACACACCACCGATACCCATGCCATCGATGCCCGTTCCACCAATGTCATACCCGCCATTTCATACAGGGTGGAACGGGCCAAGAGGAGATGTCTTCACAAGGCTCTCCAACTCTATCTCGAATTGGACGGATTCTCGATCGATCAAGGCTCAAAGAGGGAGCTCTACCACCGCGTCTAAGCAAGAATGGCGCACAAACCAAGGTAATAAACCTGCTCCCTCCACTATTGTTCATCAAGAGAGTGCATTCGGAGGTGTCGTGAAAATCGGCACAACCGATGTCAAATCGGGGGAGTTTTCACGGGACCGATCCCTTTTGATAATCCGGTCGAAAAGGGTTCCCATGACCTTGAAGCTAGCAGCAGCAAGAGCTCCTCCAAGTACACGCAAAGAAAAAGCTCCAAAGACTGCGTCTCCGAAAGATGCGAGAAGAGGAGGCGGAGAAAAGGAGGGATGATGTCTTCAACGAGCTCAAGCTGATGGTCCCTCAAGGTAAGCAGTGGAGGGTTAAAGAGCCCGAGGCCCCCTACCTCATCGGTGACGGAGGAAGCGAAGGCTACTCCAAAGCCACTTGATTTGGCCGACGTCGTCTTGGAAGAGGACTCCACAGCACCCTCACCCACGAGAGACGTTGACACGTCCGAGTTCGACGACGACGATCTCTTGAACTACGAGCCTACACCGCCTCGGAAAGGTATGGACATTAACACCATTTATTTATTCCTTTTCAATTATTCATTTATAGAGGAAGAAGAAGTCATGGCATAATTCGATTTTAGGCCGAAAAGTGCTATCTTTGAAAAGCCCGAGGAATCAGAGAACTATTTGAAACCCCTCTATGTGAGAGGTCATATTAATGGTTCACCCAGATTTCTCGCATGCTTGTAGACGACGGTGCTATTGTTAATCTAATGTTGTATTCTTTGTTTAAAAAGCTAGGTAAGGCCGATGACGAGCTCATCCGGATCAACATGACTTTGAACGGTGTGGGAGGAGGAGACCCTATCGAGGCTAAATGGGTCGCTTCTATGGAACTCACCGTTGGAAGCAAGACCATGGCTACCGTTTTTTTTGTTGCCGATGTGCGCGGTAGTTATAGCTTAATCTTAGAGCGTGATTGGATTCATGCCAATAGATGTGTTCCTTCTACCTTATACCAATTCTTGATACAATGGATTGGTGATGATATAGAGGTGATTCATGCGGATGCATCGGCTTGTGTTGCTATGACCGAATCATCTTCTTTGCCGCACGACATTGTCAAGTGCTTGACCGGTTTAGACTTGACGGATTATGATTTTCTTAGTGTGACTAGAGATGGTTTTATACCGGTCAATGTAAAGCCGATGGAGAATCGGCTCATATAATATGATTTAATGAATTTTAATCTTGATTGGTTACAAAAGAGAGTTGAACACTATCGGTCCAATACGAACGACATGTACGAAGCTATCGAGGAAATAGAGAATATGGATAAGTTAGAACAAGGATTCACATCGGCCGATCCTCTCGAAGAGGTAAACCTTGGCAGCGTTGATAATTCGAGACCAACTTATATAAATAAAAATATAAAAGCCGATTATAAGGTGAAGCTAATCGGTTTACTAAAAAAATATGTAGACTGTTTTGCATGGTCCTATAATGAAATGCCCGGGTTGAGCCGCGAGTTAGTCGAACATCAGCTTTCAATAAAATCTGATTTTAGACCTTTTAAGCAACCGATGAGGAGGTTTAACCCGAATATGCATGATCGAATTAAAGAAGAAATTAACCGATCACTTAATGCAAAATTCATATGACTTTACAGGTATGCGGAGCCAACATCATGCCGGTGGAAAAGAAGAACACCGGTGAGATTAGAGTTTGCATTGATTTCAGAAATTTAAATAGAGCTACTCCTAAATATGAATATCCTATGCCCATAGCCGATATGTTGATTAATCATGCTTTCGGACATAGAGTTATTAATTTTCTTGATATTAATGCAGGATACAACCAAATCTTCACGACCGAAGAGGATATGTCTAAAACTGCTTTTACATGTCCCGGTTTTGTAAGATTGTTTGAGTGGGTTGTTATGAGTTTTGGATTAAAGAATGCGGGTGCCACATATCAAAGAGTTATGAATTTTATTTTTCATGATTTACTTGGTATTATCATGGAGATTTACATAGATGATGTGGTGATCAAATCGGCCGCTTTAGATTCTCACTTGACCGATTTGTAACTTGCCTTGGATCGAATGCGTCGTTTCAGTTTGAAAATGCATCCGCTCAAATGTGCTTTTGGTGTATCGGCCGAAAAGTTTTTAGGCTTCATAATTCACGAAAAGAGTATAGAGGTAGATCCTAAGAAGATAGAAGCATTTAGAAATGTGCAAGCGTCTACTTGTAAGAGAGAGTTGCAAAGCTTCTTAGAAAAAGTAAATTACTTAAGGCGATTCATTTCCAACTTGTCGGGAAAGATTAATGCATTTACTCCTATTTTTTGGCTAAAAAATGAGGCCGAATTTACTTGGGGGGCAAAACAGTAAGAAGCTTTTGAGAAGATCAAAGAATACTTATCTTCGCCGCCGGTGCTTAGGGCGCCTAAGGGAGGAGTCCCTTTCCGTCTTTACGTAGCGACGGAAGACGATGTGGTTGGTGCTGTTTCGACACAAGAAGCCGAAGGAAATGAGTATGTGATTACGTATGTGAGCCGACGACTGATTGATGTGGAAACAAGGTACACTCTCATCGAGAAACTATGTTTTTTCTTGTAACATGCTTGCACCAAGTTGAGACACTATTGTGTAGTTGCTTGTCAAACCGATGTTATTAAACATATATTGCATAGATCGATTTCTAATGGTATGCTTGGTAAATGTGCTTATGCATTGATTGAGTATGATTTGGCTTATGAATCGTTGAAATCCATGAAAGGCCAAATTGTTGCTAATTTCATTGTTGAACATCGGATTGATTTATAACATGATCTAGATGTTGCTTACGTTACTTTTACCCATTGGAAATTATATTTTGATGGATCGGTTTGTAAAAAGGGTCAAGGTGTTGGTGTGGTTTTAGTATCTCTTCATGATGCACACTTTGAATTCTAAAACCGATTAGAGTATGATTGCACCAATAACTAAGCCGAATATGAAGCATTGTCGTTCGGTTTAGAGATGTTGGAGTCCATGGGGGTTAAGCATGTAGAGGCTTTCGATGATTCGTTGTTAGTAGTACAACAAATTTCTAAAAATTTTCAATGCTTAGACGGATCGTTAAATGCCATCTTAGATAAGTGACTAGACATCATTAGAAAAATAGATGAATTCAACATACATCATGTGGCTAGGTTAGAAAAGAGTGAAGCCAATGAATTGGCTCAACAAGCATCGGGTTATAATGTTAGTAAAGGTAGATTTTCAGTCAATAAGAAACCGATGCTTGAGATATTGGAGCTAGACCATTCGGATGCTAACACATCAAGCTGTGATGGTGCTGAATCGCTTGTTTGAAAATCACCCATAATTTTATATATTCGTAGTCCAACCCAAAGTGTGGATAGAAAGGTTCGGCAAGTAGCTTTCAAATATATTTTCATTGATTGTGACTTATACCGCCGAACAGGTGCTGATTTACTGTTAAAATGTTTGGGTGAGGATGAAGCCAAAGTGGCTATGAGAAAAGTTCATGAGGTCATTTGTGGTACGCATCAATCGGCTCTAAAAATGAAATAGTTGTTAAGAAGAACTGGGTTCTATTGGACAACCATGACTGTCGATTGTTATCGTTACTACAAAGAGTGCGAAGAGTGTCAAAAGTTTGACAATATTCAATTGGCACCCGCTGCCATGATGAACCTCATTATAAAACCGTAGCCATTCCGAGGATGGAGATTGGATTTCATAGGGCAAATACACCATCTGTCTTCAAAGTGACACCGTTTCGTGTTAGTAGCAACGGACTACTTCACCAAATAGACCGAAGCGGTGGCTCTCGAGAACATGACGCAGAAAGAGGTAATTGAGTTCCTTACTAAGCATATTATTCATAGATTCGTCATACTGCAAACTTTGACTACTGACCAAGGTACTTCCTTTACGTCCAGTTATGTTAAAGAATTTGCTGAATCCTACAGGATTAAGGTACTCAATTTATCTCCGTATTATGCTCAGGTCGAGTCTAGTAACAAAATAATGATTAAACTTATTAAAAAAAAGATAAAAGACCATCCAAAGAGGTGACATGAAGTCTTATCGGAAGCTTTGTGGGCTCATCAGATATCTAAGCACGGGGTAACTAAGGTAACACCTTATGAACTTATGTATGGGCAAGAGACCGTTTTACCCGTCGAGGTAAATCTAAGATCTCTAAAATTAGCTAAACAAAATGATTTATCCACCAATGAGTATAAAACTTTAATGTTAAACAATATAGATGAAGTCACTCATAAGTGTTTAAATGCCTTGAAAGAAATTAAGACAGACAAGGCTAGAGTTGCTAAAGCCTACAATAAGAAGGCGAATTGGTTTGGAAAACTATTCTGCCAGTAGGCTCAAGAAGCAACAAGTTCGAAAAATTGTCTCCTAGTTGGGAAGAGCCATACGGAATAGTAAAAATCATCGCTAAAAATGCATACATAGTGAAAAATATGAGTGGAGAGTCATTGTCTAAGGCTCTTAATGGCCGGTACTTAAAAAGTATCACCCAAGTGTATGACAAGAAGCTTATCGAAAGAATGGTCGATATAAAGGATATCGTCGCTAAAAAATGGTGCAATGGCCGATGAGTTGAGAAAACCATCGTCTTTAGATGTTTTTGTACTTAGAATGCTTTATTGCTTAGAGATTTCATCAAAAAGCAGGGGGCATATGTTGACACCAAAAAATAGTCTCACCGGAGTGTCCGGTACAATGCCGGAGCCTCCGGTAAGCCCTCTTAGGTTTGGTCACTTCACTCATCGTAGTGTCCGACACTGTGTCAGACTGTCCTGTAAGCCCTCTCGAGTTTGGGTACTCGGCTCACTAAAGTGACCGGCACATTACCGGACTGTACAGTAAGCTCTCTCGGGTTCAATGTTTTATACACCGGAGTGTCCGGCACAGCGCTGGAGTGTTCGGTAGACCCTCTCGGGTTCTCTGGATTTACACGACGGATTCTCCGGCGTCATACCAGAGACTCCAGTTACCAGAGTATCCGACACTTTATCAGAGACTTTGGTAGTGTCGATTTAAGAAAGCTTTCAGCAGATCAATTCTAAATTCTTTTTTAACTTGAGAGATCCGTTGCTTTTCGAGATAAGATCATCACACCTCTATAAAACAAAGACCCATGGCCGGTTGAGTGGTATCCTAATCGATTAAACCATTTGCTTTATATTTTGCACTTCTCTAATCCTAATCTCCTCACTCGACCTCTGTTTTGCTGTTCTTCTTTCGTTACGGTGACGTTTGACGATCTGGTTGGTCTGATCGAGCTCGAATTAACTCTAAAACATCCTCCTCTGCCGGGTCCCTCTCGAGGCGAGATTTTTCAGTGCTGGCCAAACTCGGTGTTAAAAAAATACTGATATTTCCGCATTCGAACGTGCGACCAGTGAGTTAGAATTCAGCGTCAACACCTCCCCTCAATTAACAATTTTCGCTGAATAATATTCCGCCGGCGCTCTAGCTCCCTCGGAGCTGTGGTCCGTACAAATTTGACCGCAGTTAAATACTAACACGGCCCAAGATTTACCTGGCCATTCCTAGCGCTCGCAGTAATAAACACAACGGATCAAAGCCGTTAACGGTACACGGTCGTTTGTCTGATTAACGGACGGACCGACGGAGCCTGTAGCTAGGCTAGTACTAGTACTCCTAGCTATAGTTTGGTGTGTAACGTTGGCTCGCGTGGTCGTTAAGCCAAAGCGAGGAAAAGGGAAAAAGCTGATATGCCTTCTTCGTTCGTCCCTTGGCTTTAGGGCGACCCCAACGTCACATGTGATCGATGATGCCTCATCAGATTCCAAAGATGAGATTAGTAGGAGTATAATATGCTCCACGCGCTCGGTTGGATCAATGGAAACGGCTGCTTATCCGATGCAAGCTTGATTGGTTAATAATCAAAGGTTTTTCCTTTTTTTCTTTCTTTCTTTCTTTCTTTTTGTCTGTCTCCCTTTTTTCTTTCATGGCATGCATGCTAGTAACGCATAGTGATGAAACACTCGGCAGTTAACTGTTGAGAAATTCAGTTCGCTAAAATAAAACAATGAGATAGGTTTATTAAAAAAAATTTATTAACCTTTTTTTAGCTGGCTGGCATATGTTGGTTAACAATCAAAAACAACTTTCTTTTACTAATTACTCTTTTTGCTCTAGGATAAGTGTACATCTGAGTTTAATTTAACATGTCTTTGATCAATGATTTTTATAAATATAAATTAATTTATATATATTATTATTATGAAAGTATGTATTTTTGATGAATTTAAAAATATAAATACTAAGTTTTAAAGTTAACGAAATTTATAAAAATCATTGATCAAAACTAGATATCATAAAACTCAAACGAACACTTGTTTTTGAAACGAAGATGGTATGGCTTTTCTTCTGAGAAAAAAAAAATGTCGAGAAGATAACGTAATGATTGAAAAATGAAAAATAAAAGGACACGAAAAAACAAAGGTGAAGAAGGGCAAGGAATAAAGGGGCAGGAAGCGTGCGGGCGTTCCTTCGTTCCTTACGTCCGGAGGCCGTAAGCTCAGTCGAGTGGACGACGACGCTTTGTTGCTTACGTGCCGCGGGCCCCGCCGTCGTCTGCTGTCGGTGCACCTCCTGACGTGGACAGATGCCGTGGCGTGGATCGCCTCCGTCGCAGTCTCACCTGGATTCGACTCGATGCTTTCATTCCCTCTCAGCCACCACATACGCAGTGACCCTCTCTCAGCTGGAGTAGTACAATGTTAATTGTTTGTTCGTTGTGTGCTTATCACGCCTCTGTTACTGTCCATGCATTGCTCAACATACCACGAACTTGTTCTTAAATCTTGTCATGAAAACTTGTATTAAGCTCGCTCTGTTCTTGAATTGTTATCCTCATCCTAGCTTTTGCACGGCAAAGCCTCCCTCACTCATGTATTTGCATAAAGGATCCTATGTCAGAAACTTTTTTGGGTGTTGTTCAGCTATTTCTTACCTAAGCCGAGATCGATGTATGATGGAGATAATTCAATTCTTTAGGCATCCTTCGGTTGACATAAAGAATGGAGGGGATTGGAGGGGAATGAGTGAGATTAAATTCACATCTAAAAAGTAATGGAATCAATCCATTCTAATCCCCTTGTTAAACGAGGCCTCACAAGTTTAATCCTTTCTAATCCCCTCCGATCATTCTCATTCATTGATAACATGCCCCGAAAGGAGGAACAGTTCTGGGCCTTTTAAGAGAAGTAGGCCCAACGAGTCTACAACTCAAGCAGGCGATCTCATCCGAAGTAGGCCCAATGGGTCTACAACTCAAAACAACCCGTACTCTATCAAGCGGGCCTAGTAGTAACTAAGCGGCCCCAACTTTTCAAAGCCTATGTCATCACCAGCCCAACCAGACACCAAGCGATTAACCGGCTAACCGCGCGGCCGGCGGCGTGCGTTTCCCTTTCGGCGAGGCGAAGCAGAGACGGCGGCGACGAATCGGCGAGAAGGGGAGCTCTGAGAGAAGAGAACCCGCGCGACCGGAGAAGATGCTCATGGAGGAGCTGCTCCGGTGCCAGATCCAGGAGTGGTACCCCGTCTTCCGCCGCCACACGATCCCCACCGTCATCGTCCCGCTCCCCGCCGCCTTCCTTCGCTACCTCTCCGGCCAGCACGCGTACCCCGACCCCGACGCCGACGCCGACTCGGATGACGAGCCGCCCCCGTTCCTCCTCCCGGCGGTAGTCTCCGGGCGCCAGCCCTTCTCCCCCGTGGACGCGCACCTCCGCGACCCCGTCTCGCAGCTGGACCGCCTCAACTCAGACTTCTTCTTCGGGTCCGGCGACGACGACGACGACGTCCACGACCCCGACGCCGACCACCCGTTCAGGCCCGCGTTCCCGGAGCTCGAGGCGGCCGTCGATGCCGCCATCGCCGAGCTCGGAGGCGCCGCGCTGCCCAAGCTCAACTGGAGCGCGCCCAAGGACGCCACCTTCATGTCGGCCGACGCAACCATCCGCTGCGCGTTCTTTGCCGAGGTCGCTATGCTGCTCCGCGCATCCGACTGTGTCGCGCATGACCTCGTCTCCGCGCGGTCCTCCTGCGAGGACTTTGTGCGTCCTGAGGGTGATCGGCAGAATGCCCAAGCGAATAGTGCTGGTGCGGTGGAAGGTGCTCGACCAAATGCCCACGAGGTTGTTGGCAACGAAGGCGTCATATCGAACAGCCAAGGTAGTGACCCCAACAGGGACCCCAAGGTGACAAGTGAGGAGGCAGGCAAGCAAGTTGCTTCAAACTGTGATGTGGAAGGTGCAACTAAAGATGATATTGGACGAGGAAATAATTCGGAGACTTGGGTGGATGATGGGTTCCAGTACTATCTTGCGCTCCGCAAGTGGTACCCAGGGCTCCGTCCTGAATCAGAGTTCCGATGTTTTGTCCGGGAGAATAAGCTGGTCGCTGTGTCCCAGAGAGACCCATCAGCTTACTACCCATCACTCCCTGGGTGGAGTGCTGAGATTCAGCCAAAGATTGAGGATTTCTTTGAGGAAGTGATTATGCCACAATTTGCTTCAGATAATTATACATTTGACGTTTATGTGAGGGAGGATGAGCGGGTGAAGCTGATAGATTTCAATCCATGGGGTGGCTACACCTTACCCCTGCTGTTTACATGGGAAGAGCTTGAGGACAAAGGGGTATACGAGGAGCTGGAGTTTAGAGTGGTGATGCAGCAGGGTGCAGTTAGACCAGGATTAATGACAGCGGTGCCATATGACATGCTAGATTGGGGTGAGGGGAGTGGCTGGGATGTTTTCCTGAAGAAAGCTGATGAAGAGCTCGGCAGACAGTTGAAAATGGATGGCAGCTCATGATACCATTCTTCAGAAGCAAAAAAATGTATGAAGAATACAGTGCAGAACTTCAAACGACTGCTGCTGATGCTGATAAGTTTTTGTTTGCCATACTAGTAGTTGTCTGCTGTGCTTAGAAATTAGAATTTTCATGTGATCCCTTGCCACTTTTGTGTTGTTTCATTTGAGCTACCTCTGCACTGCTAGATTATTATCACAGAATTATCTCTTATAGTTTCAACCACCATGATGGGGGCAATGACTGCCATGTAGCAGCTATAACATATGAGCACATGCATTTTTGTAACTGCGAGTTGATTATCAGTATTTGTAAAGCAGTAATATAAGGTGAATGTTTATTGTCTTTTTACTCAGCTACAATGAATTTCTTGAAAATGTCCTTACATTTCATGTTTGTTTATCAGTGCTACTTCTCTGTATGTAATGTTCATTTGAGAGTTACGTAGTTATTAGTAGCATCCATTTAGATAGTTCAATTCTGTCTGTTTGTCTAACAAACCTCAGACGAGTAAATTAACTGTCATGAAGTTTCTTCAACTATAATTTAGGATCTTGTTCGCCATGTATATTACTGCTGGTGTGGTCTATGCGGCCTTTCTCTTTTGGCTCAATACACCAAAGCTGTTTGAGCAAAATCAACATATATGTCATCATCTCCTGCAAATTTGTACTCGAAATTGGTGGCCTAATTCTCAAATCTGGGTTGATGTTATGTTCCATGAACTATGATGGCTACCTCAGTATTAGTGCATCCCAGGGTGAAGACCTCTGTCGCAGCAGATTACTGAATGTGTGAAAGAAGAGTTTTTGGACAGCCTTGTCTTCAAATTTAACCTAATATTTTGTGATTGTTTTCCAAGTACTGACACTTCGAAGTAAGCATGAACACCCAAATGTCTCTTACACCATACCATTATATTAGAGCTAAGTGTCCAGTGGACTCAGTGCTCCATTAATAGTTTAATACTTCAGAGTACAGTTACCCTGCATATGAATCTACAGTCAAAACATGTTGGATTGGTTCACCAATCTATTTTTAGTACAAACATTTCAGGTCAGTGCTATGGTTACATCATCTTGTTATCTGAACGTAAAATACCGTAAGGCTGAATTGTTCGACAATAAACGGTGGCTTAAGTTCACTTGGCATGCAATTTTCATCAAAAAATTCTTTATTTGTTTATTTATCCTACTTTCTTAAGGCATTCCATAATACTTTAAAAATCTGGAATTGTTGTTTTAGGATATGATAAGCTCAGCTATATCCTGCGGTTAGTGACAGATGAGCTGCGTGAGCAGATGAAAATAAATAGTGAATATTTAAGTGGTGTAAGGAGTTAAGTGTGAATTCAGTCTGATGATTAAGCTCATGATTTCTAAATTTTGTTTTCTATCGAGCCAACCTTTATTTTATACCGCAGGCGGGATCTTGAACCGGTGGGGATAAACAAGAAGGTAGCAGACTAGAGGCTCGGTTCCATGAGTCTGGAGGGTATTAGACGGTCTCTAACTTTGTCTATATACCATGTCGTGAGTATTACTGTCCTTTACCTGTTGCTCACTATCACGCATTAACACAAAATTGCAAATACTATTACTCATTAATTACTGGCTATTAACTACCTAGTGAGAAGGACTAAGGGCCTGAGGATCTGAGGTAGTGATACGGTGGTCTCCCCAAGCAGTGACTGTCCAGTAGCCACCTTGATGCTATATTACTAATGCGGCAACAACCAGGCAGCCATCTGATTCTCTTATCAACTGAATTGGGTGGTTGTGCATGGTGAATTAGCGAAAAAAAAAACACTCTTATCATCACATTGTACAGCTGTTATATTAGGAAACTAACTGAACCGCAACACCAAAGCCACACATAATTAATCACATTCAAATCATTCTTGAATATACCCAGTATTCCATCTGACCAGTGAGAAATGTTAGAGGCATATGCACAGGCAGTGGTTCACTAAAACCAGCCGTGTATCTTCAGGTTCAGTTTTGGAGATGCCTACATACTGTTGCGAGTTAGTGTTAACTTTGTCTCAGTGATCAAGTACATGGTTACTGAACTTATTCTTGATGGGGTCTTTTTGGTTCATATTGCAGGCCGGGACTTAAAAGCAGTGCGGATACAGGTGACAGCAAGGTAACAAATCCAGAGGATCGTTTTGATGGTTCCATGAGGTAATTAGCCCTGTGACCTCGTTTGCAATTCACATACCGTGTCATACTGCATTATTTCTGTTCCACTATCGCACATTACGATATGCTTTCTTGTGAACTTGTTCTCGAGTTAGTAAGTACTGGCTTGTAGTGAGTCCTGAGATTTGGTGATGCCCCATGGTCTGCCCAGTCGACACGTATTGCACTATTGCTCAATTCAGCATCACTCAATATGACTTCTATAGCAGCTGCCTGAATTTGTTCAGCTGAAACTTGAAAGTGCATCTAAACCTTCTAGTGGGTTTTGGTGAAGGATGACGAACCATTTGAAGAGCTAATGATATTTGTTAAATGCATTGACAGCCGAGAAGTTTAGAAAAAAGAAAAGAATATTGAAAGAAAAAAAAGACACTTTAATTTTTTTTATCAAGTCACGCCCCAATTTTCTTGTATCAAGTCACGGAGTCTTTTCTCATAGAAAAATACTAGATTTTATCATTTTTTGAGTCTAGTTATGCCGTACTATCAAAGGGGACTCAAATTGAGGTCTCAAAGTGCTAAAAATGCTCAAATCTTGATCTAACCCGATACTCTTTACCGGAGTATCCGACACATTGCCGGAGTCTTCGGTAAGGCTTATTGTCTTTACTCGAGAAGGCTCACCGGAGTGTCCGGCAAAGTGTCGGAGACTCTGGTGGCCTAGTAGCCCGCACTCGAGAGAGCTCACCGAAGTATCCGGCATAGTGCCGATGACTTCGGTGGCTCAGGCTATGCCAACCCGAGAGGCCTCACCGGAGTATCGGGCAAGTTGCCGGAGACTCCGGTGGACCGGAGTGTTCGGCAAAGTGCCAGAGTGTTCGGTCAGTAAGAATATGGTTCAACTGCTACTTTTTGGAGCTCGGGTATTTATACCCCCGCAGCCCCTTTTGAGCTTGCAAGATTTGAGTTAATGATTGTGAGAGAAGTGCTTTCACTCCTGTTGAGCATTTGCAGCACCGTCTAGCTTCGATTCGAGTTTGTTACTCTTAGAGCTTTTGCTCCTAGACAGCTAGGCGTGCCCGAGAGCTCTCAACTTATGCGGTGACGCCCCGAGAAGTTTGTTCACCCCTTTCGGAAAGGGATTTGCTATCGGAGAATTCAACTTCACTTTTGTGGTTGGTTGAGTGAGAGAAATAATCGAGTGAGATCCGGTTCTTTGTGAACCTCTCAACGGAGACGTAGAGATCCTTCGTGGACTCAAACTTCGAAGTAAAATCTTGTGTCTCTTTGTACTCTTTTCATTCTTGCAAGTTTATATTGTTCTTGTTGTTCATATGCATAGATTTGCTTCGATCTTTTTGCTCACTAGTTTCTAGTTTGTTTAATTGCTTTGATCTACTTTTTATATCATATTTTAGTCTTCTGATTCAAGTGAAATTTGTTAGAACTCGCTAAAACTTGCTTAGATTCAAATTTCGTCTAAGTGTCTGTTTGACCGGAGTGTCCGGCAAGTTACCGGACAGTTCGGTGATCGAAATATCCGGCATATTACCGAAGACTCCGGTGGTCTGATAGTTTGTTGAGTTTGATTTTTTAAAAATTATTTTAGTTTGCTTATTCACTCCCTTCTATGCAACTTTCGAAACTACATAATAGTGGGTGATTGCACGTGCTGCGTCAGCACAGAGCATCGTATTGTAACACAGATGTACACCCATTATATTAGATCACCCAACTCAATTAGGGAACAAAGCCGCACTTACAATTAATGATATCCGAATGAATCAGATCTGTCTAGGCAATTATCTTGGATATTTCCAATTGATCGACAACGAATAGTACAGGCAGGCACTAGTTGTTGTTTACTATAACTCTGGGCCCTTTCTTGGGAGGTGCCTTAATGTATGCTTGTAGTACATTCTGCTTTCTGAATTCCGATCCTCCTGATTCTTTGCTATTTCTATTGCGAGATGCACGGAGTCGAGTTGGTGGGGTGGGGTGCCTACGTGCTGCACGACTGCGTCGCACGTCCATTTGTCTTTTGTCCTCTCTGAGATTGCAGGTCTAGGCTTATTACGGCTGAAGAAGCTGACTCGAGGCCGCAGGAAACATTTGTTTAAGCAGCAAGTGTGACACTCGCGCTCGGCATAGCATTTCGGTCAGGCCATGTGAAGCTTTGAACGGACGGCCACTGCAGGACCAATCAAGCTCGGTTAACTTGCACTGACGCAGAGGCTTCCCAATGTAACGTGAGGGCACGTCGAAGCTGGAGCAGAGGAGAACGAAAGATGCCCATGAATGTTATGTTCTCATGTAGTACGTCGTAGTAGAGATTTTTTGCTTGATATGGTACGTACGGTTAGTCGGCTTGGGTCGTGTATTGCCTGTCCAGTGTACTTCCGGTGCCCCTGTTTAGCTGGATGCAGGTTGGTAGATGTACTGGTCATCCATATTATTACTTTGCTATTAGTAAACAATGCACAAGATAATCAATTAACATGGGGTTATCCATGTGTTCACTTGTCAGATATGGACCATCGGTCTTTCTGCAACTGTTTAGACTCTTTGGTATGCTTAACTGGTCTGCATTGTGCACGTTAGGAATTGATCATTCTACATACCTGTTATTGCTTAAAGGCTTAATCTTTCGGGTGCGGGGAAATTGGGATGGTATTATCTGCCACCAGCACCACTGGGAGGCTGGCTTTTGCACTTGGCTAAGCTAGTAAAGTATTCTATTGCCTATTGGGTAGTCATTTTTCACACTGAATACTTGTATGATACAAACAACATACCCTGATCAATGTGTTCTCTGTATTTCACCCGCAGGCAGGAATTTTCTGGTGATGCACATGGACTGGATCAGCTACGGCAAATGCAAGTTGAGTTCTCTTCTTGTTTCTACTGCTTCTAATAATGTTCATGCGTGCACTGCCATCAGACACGTCACACGGCATATTTTTTTTTTCTAGCCTGCATGTCATCGTTGTTCTACGGTGTTTCATTAATGAAACGCACCGAAGCACGAACTGCCCAGCCTTCAATACCACGTGGAGTGGATCGATGTCAAGAGTGTAAACTATACGAGCCTCTCTCTAGTCTCTTGCACCGGAACATGTGGGCGCCCGTATGCCGCGGCGGCTCTCTAGCTCGCCGCGGGCTAATTACTGTGTCTACTTGCCTTAATCAGCTATTCCTACCAGATAATTATACGCTTATGTTGCCCTAACTGGCAGCATGCGTCATGCCTTCAGTCGCTTTCTTCCTAGTAGCTAACATCGTGTTTGTTTTGCCGTGCCAGCTCAAGACCTCTGGCTGCTGCTAGAGCGTTTCGCAACAGCAACTTGCTGTCTCAAGCTCTGGAGACTCCAGCTGCTGCTACAGTACAGTAAGCTTAAGACGAAGCCCTCTATATAAGTAACTGCCGGCCTACACTGCTCATCCCATGTATTGGCAGCTATAGCAGCAACCAAGATCAGAAACCCTAGTAGCTACCACCTACTCAGTTGCACAACCACCAACGCTGCCTCTCAGGGCGAGCTTGATTTGCAAGGTTGTAATAATAATCCATCCACGTACTGAATACATGTACATGGCTCAGGCGAGCAAGCGAGACACTGAGGCGGCCGTTGCGCCACGGGCGCCGCAGCTCCGGCCGGTGATGTACGACGATGAGCCGTCATCCATGTCCCTCGAGCTCTTTGGCTACCAGCACGGCGTCGTCGTGGACGGTGACCACGACGTCGACTCCGGCGCGGCGCTCCCTGCTGGTGGCCTGCAGCTCGCCTTCGACGACAACTTCAAGGGCGGCGGTGGGTGCGACCCGGCCGACTACTACAGCTGGGCTAGCTACGGCGGCGGTGGGTCAGGCGCCAGCTCCAGCTCCAGCTCGTCGGTGCTCAGCTTCGAGAAGGCCAGTAACGGCGGGCGGCACCTGGCTGCTTACAGCACTGGCGCCGGTGGCGGCGATGACTGCGCGATATGGATGGACGCGGCAGCTGCCGGCATGGTCGACCACCCGGCTGCCTGCAACTTTGGATTCGTGAGTCCAGGAGGCTCGGCTGATCACGCCGGTCGAGAAATTCAGGAGCTGGGAAGCGTCCAGCCGCAGGCAAAGGCCGCGCAGAAGCGTGCACGTCCGGTAGTATAATTACTTCTATCCACTTCCATTAAGATGCATGCATATGGATTCATTGTAAAGATTGCATCAAGTAGTCATCAATTGTGAGCACCGAATCAAAAGGAGTAATATGAAGCTATTATATGTGAACCAGGTCGGCGAGGTACAAGCTGCGGCGGGGAAGAAGCAGTGTGGCGGCAGCAGAAAGACCAAGGCCAAGGCCGCTGCTCCTCCCACCAAGGATCCTCAAAGCGTCGCTGCAAAGGTGCAACTAGCTACTCTGCTACTGCTCTCTACTTCTTGACGATTATTCCTGTCACGTACGTAATCATCATTTCGGTTTGGGTCAAATGAAAACTCAAGATACAAATATGTATATGGGTATAGGTCCGCAGAGAACGGATTGCTGAGAAGCTCAAAATCCTGCAAGATCTCGTGCCCAACGGCACAAAGGTACGTACAAATTTTGCATCGACCATCTACTCCATCGTGTAGAATTATCGATTTAGCAAAGTTATTCTTGTTGCTGGTTTTGATCGACTGCAATGCTCTTTTGTGTCATTACATAGGTGGACTTGGTCACCATGCTCGAGAAGGCCATCACCTACGTCAAGTTCCTCCAGCTTCAAGTGAAAGTACGTGACAACTGATTGGTCAATCACGACTATTCCAGTTTGATATGCGTTGCGAATGAGATGCAACTACGCATATGGTCTATCGATCTGATTCATATTCATGCATACATGATGGTGCATCCAGGTGTTGGCTGCCGATGAATTCTGGCCTGCACAAGGGGGGAAGGCACCGGAGCTCTCTCAAGTGAAGGACGCCTTGGACGCCATATTAGCATCCCAGCATAGTAACAAATGATGGCTCTTTTGTTAACTTTTAGAGAGCGCTGAAATGAGGGGAAAATTTAGGAGAGCCCTATCTTGTATCTCCAGTGAAAGTTAGATCAGCAAACAATTAGCAGAGCACAAGCAAGCTCTGGTGAAAGTTCCCTGGAATTTAGCGGTGAATTCAGCTGTGTACGGATCTTGCCTCATTTCCTTTTTTTTCAAGATCAAAATAGTCTCACAGTTATCTTAATTTCAGTACATAACTAGTAAAGAATGTGTGTGTATTAACTTTCAGCTCGTTGCTTAGCCAAACAAGTACTACTCAGGCCCATTTGGAACGTAGGAATTTCATAGAAAAAATGTAGGAGTTGAAAATTTCCCGCATTCAAAACAGCACCTAAACGGTTCAAATTTCAGGGAAAATTCTTGAGTTACAGTAAACCAAAATCCAAACAATCAAGGAGGATAACGGTGTTTGATATAGATTTGATGAATGATTTTCAGCAGGTTCAAAAGGAAAGGCTAAATAGAAAAACTACAAAACACGTCAGAACATATATTGAGCAACTAAACAAAAAAAGAGCTTACAACTCATGACCTAATTCCAGTTGACGAAGTGGGAAGCTTCCCGAGATAGATCAGAAGCATGAATGGGTTGCATGCATACATGACATTGGAAGTAACGATTCCTTCCACATGGAGATCTAGATTGACCTCTACCTGATCTGCACGAACTGAGATCGTAAAGAATAGCTCCCACGATCTGTTGTCAGTAGTTGTCTTAATTGGGGGACATGATGATAGATTACATGACCATATATATATTCTGCCACTAGCGATTTTTTGTTACAACATTGATATTGTGGCTCATCCAGGTAACTAATGTGTTTTTTTCTCTAAGTCAAATAATTTAGTAATGCAACTGGAATAGCAATTTGTGTGAAATTAGAGGACGATGACGACATTGATGCTCCATAATAAAGAACACCTTCCCTTTTCTTGAAAAGCGACTTGACGTGATATCAGCAACATTGAGTACATGCTCCTCTATGGAAAAATAGGTTTATTGGTTAGCTAGATGTACTGTCGATGTTTTAAATTGTTGTTAGGACTCGAATTCTGATCCTGGTGACTACAATTTGAGGCAGTACTTATTGGTTAGCTAGATGTACTGTCGATGTTTTAAATTGTTGTTAGGACTCGAATTCTGATCCTGGTGACTACAATTTGAGGCAGTACTTTAGCAATATATGAGAAACAATCATACCGAAATTTCTAAATATGAGATGTTGAGGACACTGGGTTTCAATAAAGTGGGTATAATGTTTCAGACGTGCTTGCCTTAAGGAAGGAAACAAATGAAACCATCTCGATTGTCAATTAATTTCAGGAGTTATTGAAGTGTCACGATGCTTCCCTTTTCTTAGTGTATCAAAAGTACTCCAGCTAAAATGAAAAGTAATTTCCCTAGATAATTTTTTTTGTGGAAATAAATTTCCGTAGATTACTGAACAGATGGACATGGCAGCTATACGGGATTATAAATGAGATACTCCAGGGATATTTTTCCTGAAAAATTGTACTATCTGCCCATCACAGTGCATGATAATGCATCATCATCAGATGCTTGACATGTGGAACTAACTGACATCTGCACGCTCATTAATGGGTATAACACAAACAATGTAGGTGAGATGCTACTATAATACATCATTAATGAGATAATGACCAGAAATATAAGAGATCTTAGCTGTGCCATACAAATGGTCGGTGTTTAATGCACAGTCCAACTTCTCGTGGTAGGGCAGTGAAAATAATAGTGTGGTCCTAAGATCTAGAGTTTGTAGCTACAATCCTTCAGAACCAAAAAACCATCAAAGTATAGGTCACATGAAAAAATCATTTCTTTAATGGCTGACTATTCCAGAACAATGAGATAAGTTTAAATCCAACTCAGGATCGAGATATAAACAGCTAGAACCATGAATGATCCTGGCTACGAATCTTCAAGATCAGTTTCTGGAAATTAAAATTATAAGAGATCGTTCATTTTTAAGAAAAAAAATATATGTCTTCATAATCTTATGGTTTTGAGGTTAATTTATATGCGTAATGTGATAATAGTGAATCCTAAAGGAATCAGTAAACATGGGTAATACCATGTGCGCCTATGGCCCTGTTTGGTACAGCTGTAACTTAATAAAAAAGCAGCTTATTTTTTCAGCTGGTGAAAAGTAGCTGAAAAAGAAGCTGCTGTTTAGTTCATTCTGAAAAGCTGCTGAACTAATAAGCTGTAAAATAAGTTTGCTGTTTGGCACAGCTTCTGCTTATTTCTGTAAATAAGCTGCGCCAAATAGGGCCTACGTGAGCAATGCACTACGTTCTTTGAGACATCTCCCAGCGGAACAAAATCTACAGATTCCTCCACATTATCTAGTATTGTAATCTTTTCTCGTTTCTCACTTTCAACCCCATGTGGTTCTTGAGATCCTAAACTAAAACCATCAATGAATTCAATATATTGCCATAAAAAATCATTATGAGGAGCACTACGTCCTTGCCTCCCAAAGTTCGATTTGCTTTCTCCTTTCTTTACAAATTGCACAGAAAAAAAAACGAGAAAATCGTATGAATTTAAAGCTAGCTTTTAGTCTTTCTTGACACACATGCTCATCCTTTCCTGCAGTCGAAGTATTAGTGTGTTGTGGTAGCAAGGGATCTACAAAATAAGTCAAATTAAATTTTACATCACCGTAAGAAATAATGTACCCTAGGGTGTATCACTGGTCGTGGAATTACTGCAGCTAGTTCGAGCACCCACTGCAATGCTAATACAACAGTATAAAGATCAGATTGTGTAGCGGCAGCTTAATTAAGCTATAGAACTACACGAGATAGAACAGGAAGATTACAAGCCTTTGTCCCTATAAGTTGGAGAAGCCTAAATTAGGACCTGTTTGTTTCTCTATTAGATTATATGATCTAGATTATAATCTTAATTAATCTTAATTTTTATAATTTAGATTATAATGTAGATATTATAATCTAAATTATAATCTGTATTTGTCTGTTTAGCAACTTAGATTATTTCTAATTTGGCAGAGGTAGTAGGTCTTTTGAAAAATATAATCTCAAATAAGCACCTAATGACTAGTTTATTAGATTATAATAATCCAAGCTTGAGATTAAAATAATCTGATAAATAAGCTGTCATGTTTATTTACCTCTATAGATTACAATCTCTAAATTATATAATCTAGTAGATTATAATCTCAAACAAACAGGGCCTTAATCCTCTGATAACATAAGGAAGAGTGAATTGTACAAAACACTACCTATTGGAGTCATATTGTCAGTTTGTCACATTACACTAGGTTCTAG
>BCLG01000313.1:182707-202935 GCA_001602295.1 Zoysia matrella
GCGAGGAGAGGGTGGGGAGGAGGACGAAACCCTAACAGGCGCGTGAGATGGCACAGATCCGCTGGCTTGCTGCTTCGCTCTCCTCTGCTTCTCTTCTCTGTTAATCGATCCAGAAATGGATGGATAACACGGGCGATGTGGAGCAATGTTTTTGTTACGAGCAAATTAGATTAATACCAGTGCAATATTACAAATTTTAAAATATATTATTTATGTGTTTAATAACATCTGAGTTTAAATGATATATTTTAAATTTTGTAAAATTGCAATGGTATATATCAAATTAATCTTTTTGTTATGGTTTTGAACCCGTAAAATTGATGCAATTGGTTTAACGAAAATCCAAAAAATCGGTCAAAAATTGTTTTAAATTAAAAAATCAAAATTTAAACAAAATTTGATAGAAAATCAATCTTTTTCGGTTTATCGAATGATCTAACCGGTTTATCTACCAGTTTTTTTTGTTTTATCAGTTTTTAGATTTCAAATTTTGAAAACCATCAATTTACCTTTTTGTTTTACCGGTTTATTGACCGATTTTCAGTATTTCAAAATTTTTAAAATACCGATCAGTTTTAAACAGCTTTATAAACCTTACCTGGAGTAGTGATAAATGGGCGGTTTGTGTGCGTCCGACCGGATTAGGGCCCAGATCGAGAATTTCGTACGCCAAAGTGGGATTAGGGCCCAGATCGAGAATTTCGTACGCCAAAGTGCAGATCCAATCCAGTGTGCAGGTCCGCACTGAGTTTCCATTCGTGACAAAAAAAAATAATATGCTTCGAGTTTAGAAATTCATTTTTCAACCCAAACGTTAACTTTTTCAAATATAGTCAATCAAAAACACTATAACTTGCAGTGGGTTTCAAATCTATGTCCCTATTCTGTTATTGAATCCTTGTCGCCCGTTTTTAACAATTTGTTTTATTTTAAAATTTATTTCAAATGTGTAAATTATAGTTATATTTTAAAATATTTCCCGCTCTTCTTCTTTCTGGTCAGAATTAGTAGCAGGGCCTGCCTTGAGGTTAACCAAATTGGACTCGGTGCTACTACGTGCGTATGTGTTGCAGAGTGGCCTAGCTGATTGGTGACAGAGGAGTAGATGGAGAGCGAGGCTTCAACCGCCCGCACACCTAGGTTATAGTCACGTACTGCGGCGAGCTTAACTAAATTCAGTAGAGCAAACAATCTATTTTATTTGGGTTTGAGCCTTACCAGGCCACACAATCTGATTGCCTGCAGCATTTTTCTTTTGATCTACCTATCAATTGCATCAAAATCACATATTCACATGAGCCTTTTGAATCCTGAAGCTTGACATAAGCTACAGCATATTCTTCAGAACTGTTTTCCTAATTCAACCGAGACAAAAAGTCATTACTCCTACCTTGGGTACCTAGCTGACAATAAGAACTCTTCTTCTAGACTGTACTGCCTACTTGACTCCTTACTTTCTTGTATTCCTACTACGGGATAGCTCGGAGCCACTTGTTTTTCCTTGGATATCTTTGTCGCCCCAACACCAGGCATCACAATTTGTTGTGCCGATGCCTGAATGTTTTCAAGGGTCATCTCCACCTGCCGCATCGTTGGCCGAGCATCCGCTTCAAGGTTGACGCACACAGATGCCAACGCAGCCACTTCATGGACTTCTTTGCCTCCCTCCTCGACGACCTGAGGATCGACTATCTGATCCAACTTGCCTTCTGCGAGCAAGCCAGTGAAATGCGCGACAAGGCTGCAGTCGTCCTCAGATGATCTGTATCCATACGGCTTCTTCCTCGTCAGCAGCTCGATCAGAACGACGCCGAAGCTGTAGACGTCGCTCTTCTCGGTGAGTCTCCCGGTGTAGTAGTACATGGGGTCGAGGTACCCGAGCGTGCCTTGAATCGCAGTGGTGACGCCTGTTCGATCGGCTGGAATGCACCTTGAGGCTCCGAAATCAGACACTTTGGCTGTCAGAGACCCATCCAACAAAATGTTGTGGGACTTGATGTCCCTGTGGATTATGGGGAACGACACTGCGGAGTGAAGGTAAGCGATGGCTCTAGCAGTTTCGGTCGCGATCCTCAACCTGTGGCTCCACGCCAACGACGTCGGTCCGTCGACGTGAAGGTGATGGTAAAGGGTGCCGTTTGAGATAAACTCGTAGACCAACAGTGGTACCTCTGTCTCGAGACAGCATCCGAAAAGCCTCACCACGTTCCGATGGTTGATCTGCGAGAGAATGGCGACCTCGTTTATGAACTCGTCGGTCTCTCTCTGGATCGCGACCTTTGATTTCTTGATCGCGACGACGTGCAGGTCGGATAAGATCCCCTTGTAGACGGTGCCGTGTCCTCCTCCGCCGATCTCGCGAGCTTCGTCGAAGTTGTTTGTGGCTTTGACCAGTTCCGCCAAGGGGATGATCATCCGCTCGGCAATGTCCGCGCTCTGAGAAACCAGCTGCTGCAGCAGGTGTCCACGGTTCTGCTTGAAGAATTTCTGCCGGAGCTGTCTGTCCCTCCGATGGCTGATCCTGCGGGCGAAAAATGTGGCGCCGGCTGCTACGAGCAGAAGACCCGCACCACTGCCAACTCCTAGACCAACGCTTAACCCTGCGAAAATGATAAAGTTATTGGTTTTTCAGTCAGTCATTGGCATCCAGTTCTTGCATCAACTTTACGAGAGAGAAGAGACGATTCTCTGAATCAGTTGTTGGCTCACCTAGAGTAGATTTCACGCAGCCATCTGAAAAGTATGGATTCCCGCGAGCACCTCGCGGGCAGCGGCACTGGTAGCCCCCTGCCGTGTTCGTGCAGACGCCGAAGCACTTTCCGGGGAGCGAGCATTCGTCAATGTCTGATCAAGCCAGAGAAGAGGAGCACAAGTGAATTCGACGTCGTCAACGATCACACCTCTATAGATTCCAATCTCGCCTGCGTAGTGGTGGTATACCTTGGCATCCGTCGGCGACGTAGGGGTTGCCCTGGTACCCTGCCTCGCACCGGCAGACGTAGCCACTGCGGTAGTTGCCGGTGACGTCGTGGCACGAGCTGTGGCCGCTGCGGCACGCGCTCCAGGCCGCGCCCGACGGACAGGACGAGTTGAAGGTCTCGCCTCCCGTCACCACTTTCACCGGGGCGGCCGCCACCGCCCAATCCAGAACCACCGGGACCGGCGTTGGCCTCGACGTCTTCTCCATCGACGTGTTCAGCATCTCCGCCGCGACACTCTCGAACCATCCCTGCTCGGCGATGCGCACGGCCAAGGGCAGCTTGCCGTCGTACTCGTGGCTCCGGTCGACGAACTTGAACTCCACGGTGTAGTTGGGGCGGCCGATGTGGACGGGCGTCTCGCAGCAACCGATGCCGGAGCACGCGGCGCCCGTGCCGTCGTCGCCAGCGGGGCTGCTCACCAGCGGGTTGTACCAGTAGTCCTTGGTGGGGCAGAACGACGAGCAGCCGGCGATGACGTTGCGGCTGTCCCCGAGCAGCGTCGCCTGGACGTTGCACCCCGTGAGGACGAGCCGGTTGCGCCGCTCGGAGACCACGAACGTGCTGCCCCGGCCGGCGCCGAGCCCGCGCCACGTGCCGTTGCCCTCGACGTCGGGGACCGTCGTGTGGTAGGTGATGTTCACGGCGCCGGAGGTGTCGACGACGCGCACCGTCGAGTTGGCCAGCGAGATCGCCACCACCTGGAGCGTGCCGTCGCCCAGCTGCAGACGCGCGGGTTGGCGTGTCCGGTCGCAGGCGAGGTCGAAGCCCGGGAGGGAGCATCTCGCCCCGATGCCGAACGGGTATGGCACGGTCACGTCGCCGCAGCTGATTGGACAGTCCGGTGGCGGCCCTGCACCTCCTCCGGACTGAGCTGCCGTCGAGGAGATCTGTAACACCAGCAGCAGGGACGCTGCCGTAGCCGTCGCTGCTGTCGGAATCATCGTAGCTCTTTGTTTTAGTCTTTATGACGCGCAAAGATTAGTACTGCTAGTAGCTTGGACATCTCGATCCATTTGCCTGTATCCATCCAGCCTCTTAATAAAGGTGTTGAGACACGGCACCCCTCCGGCGGACCGCGTCACTCTGATCAGAGGCCGTACGGTCGTCCCCGATTACGTGAATGTTGATTCAGTCAATGCTGTGGTTTCAGGGTTAGACGTCGACGTTGACTCACTCAAACAATTTGACAAGTTGATGGTCAAAAATTTCGCTCACTCATGTTAATTGTTGTCACCATTGACTTTAAACTCTAATTTTGATCATTTGTTTTATTAAAAAAAATTATTAAATATAATAATTTTTGTTATAATTTTATTTATCATTAAAGTTATTTGAATTACAATTTAAAATTTTACACATTTAAAATAATTTTTTAAATAAAACAAAATAATCAAAATTAAAAGTTGAAAGTCAACGACAGCCACGATTAAAAACCCAAAGGAAAGGAGTATGCCTCGTTGGTGCGCCATGCAAATGACGTTGTCCAGGGTTATACAATTGGCGGATAACGTATGGCGACGTTCCTGCTCTTCACTCTGGTCGCATTCAGTCTATGGCGCGTGAGTCCGATTCATCACTAACGTGATGGTGACCGATGTCAGGGATCCTGCCACGCACGAGGATCGTTGGCCGCTCGGCAGTGACATTGCTGTGTGGAGCCACCACGCGCTCAGTCCACGCGGTAGTGACTTTTTACCCTCTACCGAGCGACAGAGGATCTTCTTAATTGTGGCTTTGTCAGCCTGTCTTTCACAGAAACTCAGAAACATGGATGAGTTGTGCAAATGCTTGATACTAAGTCCCTTTACTCCCTTGGAATCTTGATGGTTGTTACATCTCCTGCGTTGCGTAGCTCGTTCTGCCATTCATGGCGGTGAGTATTAGAAGCTCTGTACGTTGGTCTTTTATTTGACTCGGTCACCATACTTCTTTGACAAAAAAACGCCTCGCCTAGACGCGTGTCCGTTGAACGAATTGGCCCATGCTGTGATGCCCCTTGCTTCCTTGACCGTTTCCATGCTAGACATAGCTCACCTGGCCTTTGTCTGCTTGTTTATCTCCTTTTTTCTTGAGATTGCTCTGGCTGCTCCTAGCTTCCTATCCCTTCCACCATCTGCTCTGATATTCCCTGCCTCTCGCTAACAACCACCAAGAATTTTCGTTCTAGATCTAGACGATTGGTTCGACATATTTGAATTACTAACTACTAGTCTGTACTAACCTAGTACTAGTCAGTCAAACCGTGCACCGGCAAAGTGTTTTGCAAATTAAACAAAGTTTCTATAATACACGATCGCACATTCTTTGACAGATGTTAGTGCACTGCAGAAACGACGATTTCATAACTATTTCAAAAAAAAAAAAAGTTTTGCTTTAAAACTTTGCTTTCTGTATTTTGCTTGCCTCCCTTCATAATCAAATAGAATTTGAACAAGATATAGTAAGCTCCGAAAATTATCACAAAGATTCACATGGCTTTGGAAATTAGCACTACGTTAGAGTCCGTTCGTGTTTTTTTAGATAATGGAAGAAATATTCCGACTTTAGTCTCTGAGGAGATTGCAGCCTCTAGAGTCCGTTCGTGTTAGGGGTGTTTTCATCTCAATTTTGCTCATACGCGCGCCTGGCACACATGAAGAGTGATCAGGCGAGGACAGAAGCTTCGTCGTCGCTGAGCAGGTCGATTAGGTCCCACGCCACGCGGCACTCTTCCTTCATCCTCCGCTCCACGTCGGTGATCACCACGGAGCCCACGCCGCTGTCGGAGATCGCCCGCCCTCACGCAGGCTTACCCGGCGTCATGGGCGCTGGACCTCGCGAGGTTCGACACGTCGCGATAGGATCCCTAGTTGAGCGGCTCGCGCGCGTCGTCGAGCCGTCGAGGTCCGAGGGCTTGTAGGCACCAGCGAGCTGGCGCGGAGCTGAAACGGGCTGTCCAAATCACAGAAATATTTGGGCTATATGGGCCGCACGAAAACGTTCCTATCGAACTGCCGTGCCATCAGAAACCGTGTTCTTTATCCTTAGGGCCCATTTTTCCTGGCCTGGGCCACACTTTTTGCACATCCTAGGGTCTCGATCGGCTTGGAGAAGCAGCGGCAGCGGTTGCTACAGCAGATAGTGCTACGTACGGCCATGTAGTCGCGGGGTTCGGTCTGGCAAGCCATGTGGCACGCTGACACTGGCGTAGTACTACATGGCTACATAGGAGTACTAGATCCATTCCCTCACCTGGACGGCGGCTCCGGTGGCGCATCTATGACGCCGTTCGGTTGTACAGTACTCCTTTCATTCTAAAACATAACTATTTTTATATTTAAATCAAAGTAATGTTTTTATCATTGATCACTAATAACTTATAATTAATAATATTTTATTATATAACTTATATTTTTAAATTTTATTAAATAAATTTTCATAAAAATTACTCTATTTTTATATTAAAAATTAAGTAATTTTTTAAATATTACTCCGTATTAATAAAAGTTTAAAGAATTTAACTTATCTAAATTTACAAATACTTATATTTTAAAGCTAGAATTTAATTTATTTAAATTTACAAATACTTATATTTTAAAATTAAAGTAGTATCGTATATTCTACTGCTACAACACGGTAAGGCCCATTTGAAACTGAGAAATTTTTCTTTTTTTTTTCTTGTGAAATTTTTGTAAAATTTTTTGTTTGAAACAGGTCATTAATGTGTGGTCGCGGGAGAATGGAGATGGCAAATAAGCTTGCTCTACTCCACCCTCATACCATCACTGCAAGTCTGCCTGCTACTAAGACAAGTGACAAAGCGATTGGAATGGGCCGTGTATACACAGCACACACAGATCGACTCTCGATCGGTCCCCTACTGATGATTGAGCTTCGGACCACCTGCTGCGCTGCGTCCACCATCCGTCCCCATGGATGGGCGCCGGTGGTGCTATGTGGATTGGACAGCGGAGGGATGGTCTCATTGCTACTCGTAGGCGGCAGGCTACCCCCGCGCGCCTGTCCTCCTCGCTGGCCGGCTCCTTTATTCCTTCCTTCTCTCGAGCAGTCGCTCCGCCGTTCCTCTTCTGTTCTCGGCAGCAGAGAGAGAGAGAGAAGGGTCACCACAGGACGGACGGAACCGTATCGCATCATCAAGAGTCAATTACAACGACCTCGAGTACGACCACTAGTAGTAGTACTAGTAGGTGTACGTACAGCCACCAACAGTACTGTGCTGCTGATCTGCGTGCCTGGGCGGCCAGCGTCTGCATTTTGAAATGTTTCGCGAGTAAACCCAGCACCAATTGCCAATTGGAGTAGGAGGGGCTGATGCTCGGGCTACTGTTGACTGTTGAGCAATGAAGCCGCTCGCACAGCACTCGGCCCTCATTTCGGTTCTGTTTTCATTTTTCCAGCCTCTCTTTTTCCTCAGGTGTTGTTGTAACAGGCTCGAGATCTCGCGGCTGCGACATTGACATCTACAGTAGCATCCCTGTGTCCCGATCCAGGCTTTCTTTATGTCCCCCCCTCACACGGGCCACTGTGCGTTCGTTACTCCTAATCATGGAGCCGGATCGATCGCGCAAGGGGTTGTTCAGTTAGAAAGTCACTGGGTTGACAGCGATTAACCCGGCCGTGCTGGCTCCTGACCGTCCCTGGTTACTCGTCGACGGATGGCATGGGAAGAGGAGGAACAGTGTCACAGTAACTCGCAGCAGGCGCCGAGGTATCTCACTGTTGTAGACTTTCCAACCACCATCTTGCGCCGCGCCCGCCCGGGGCATCGGCAAGGACGCCGCCGCCCCGCCCGGCCCCATCCACGCCGCGGCTGGCAGGCGAGGCAGGCAGCAACCAACAACCATCGATCAGCCTATACCCCGTTACCCAACCGCGCAAACAAAACGCCGTGCACTGCCACTGCCTCGCTGGTTTGTTCGACGTGCCGTGGTCTCTGAACGCGAGTGGGAGTAGCGTACCGTACCGTCTCTTTCCGCTAGGCGCGAGGCGGCTACGGACCTGGGAGGGCTGGGGCCGGCCTAGCGGTCCGTCCCGAGTAGGATAGGACTAGGATCAGCGGAGCAGGAGCAGGAGCAGCAGCAAGTCGCCATCGGCGTCCGTCACGGTAGTACACTACTCCTAGTAACTGTCGTTGCCGTAGCCAGCTACGGTCTACGCAGCCACTGCAGAGCAGCAGAGGAGAGGAGGGCCCGGCCTCGTCGGATCAGCAGCGCGATGGATGGCTGCGCGGCGCGCCTAGCCTAGAAGCTAGCGAAGGCCTCTTCTTTCTCTGCTTTTCTCACTTGCCTTGGGTAGGGTAGCCGAAAAACGGAGCAGATGTAAATATGCCTAGAACGTGGGAGTATAAAAAGATGGAGTATTAGACTATTATAGTAATTAAAAATAATAAGTGAATTGAGAAATTTTGAAGAAGTTAGTATGACAATAATTTAGAACGGGGAGTAGAAATGTTAAATAATTCAGAAAAATCTCATTTTGGTCGGCTTGCTGTAGGGTACTCCTAGAGCGCAGAGCACGGGACGTTCTCGAGATCAGAGAGAGAAGCGCATCCAAAAAGTAGACGAGACATTCCTCCGTCGTGTCTACCGCGGCGGCCACCCTCGCGAGTCATTTCAGAACCTGTTGGGTTTTTTCACCGCCCCCTCGCCGTCTTTTCACTGGTGCGTTTCTGTCGCGGCGATCCTTCTCCACCACGGATAATCCCTTCGGACCCTTCACCACGCACCGTGCTCTTCTGTCTCTCCCTCGCTCCCATGCCGCTACAAAACCAGAGACCGCAACAAGTGTCTCTGCCCTGTCTTCACGCACACACCAGAGCAGCTCTGCCTGCTGCCTTGGGATCCCCTCTCACTCTCTCAGCGCTTCGCGTAGGGGAATGTGTCGGGTCCTCGTCGCAGCCGTCTCTGCGCCACTAACGCCTCATTTACTTGCCACCTAGACCGGGCACACCTCGCGGGAGCCAGACAGAGAGAGCAATGGCCATATAGCCATAGCGAACTGGTGCCGCACCGCGTGCAGAGCAGCGGGAGTGCTAGCGAGCGAGCTCGAGCTGGGCTTTCCGCGATGGAGCACGGTCGCGGGTGCCGCCGGATCCTGCTGGTTCTTGGCCTCGTGCCGTTGGTGGCGGTGCAGCTGCTCCATGGCTGCGCGGGGCAAGGCGACGACGACGGCTCGGCGACGGCGCCGATGGATGAGCGGGAGAAGAGGGCCCTGTTCGCGGCCATCGAGAGCTTCGTCGGGACGGGGTGGAACGGCTCCGCGCTCTACCCCGACCCCTGTGGCTGGTCTCCTATCCAGGTGCGGGCCGTGTCACTGCCAGTGAGGATGCAAATCTTCAGTTCTTGTACTGCCATTTTCTTGGGTCCAATTCCCTTGCCCCCCTTGTTCATTAGGAGTACTACTCCGGAGTAGTAGTGTTCAAAGCTCAGCTCTGTGTTCGATGTGTTAGGTTTCTTTTCGGGAGACGAAACCTGTATCTACGCCGTCGTTTGCCCATGCTGCACGCATGATTCGCTCTGCTCTGTGTTCGATGTGTTAAATTTTGATATGTCTTTGAGGTCAAACATTAAAAACATAAATTATAAATAATTTTAAAGTTGTTAAGTTTAAAAATATGAAAACTATAGAAATAAATTTGTTTTTTAAATTTTTTATAAAAGTATACATACGATATTATTAAATAAAAATTTATAAAAAAAATAGAAGTCAGTTGCATTTTAAAGATCGTGTAATTGTTGAAAACGTTGAGGGAGGATATATATAAAATGACGTTTTTAGTATCCTTTATATAAATGCTAGCTTTTCCTTCGAGCCTGAATCTAAATCATTCCAATTTGTAGGACACCAGCGGCACTTTGGATCCCAAATTCCTTTAAATTCCACATTTTTCTGCCTTTCGGTAGTACTAGCGTCTGCTTTGTCTTGTGTTTCCATGCTCTGTTCCTGCACTGTTCCTCCATGAATGTAGCAGTGCTTGCGAGTCCGCGATGCACACATTTCACTTCACTGTTGGACGACGAGACCTTGCTTGAGCCTTTGGGTCTCTGCTAGAGTTTTTCCACGCTTTGCTGAATATAGGATGAATCTTTTTGGCAGGATCTTGCCCCTCTCATGAAAAGAATATCTGATTTGAAATTGGCATGTTTTGTCGATAGATCTCATACAGCACTCTGTATTTTAGTATCTTGTTCCTTTTGCTCCGCAGACATCCCTGTTTTCTATCGACATAGATTTCTCCTGATTGGTAACATTTGCTGGTAGGAGCAGTAGCTATTATTTACTCACAGGAATAGTGGAATTACAGTTTCGTTGTCAGTAAATCAGCTTAAAAGGTGACAGTTTTGTTGCTGGACATGTGGAACTTTTTGTTCCTTACCTTGTACTGTTTAGCTTGTGTAACTTTTGATGTCTGTTTGTGGTGAAACACAGAACGTGAATCCCAGAGGACTCGAATTGCACGGTTCATCTACCAGTCTGCTTGACTGTAACGTTCAAATTCCGTTTGACTAATCGGTTCTTGGATGCCGAAACCCTTGCATGCAGGGGGTGTCATGTGACATCTTCAATGGCGTGTGGTACCCAACGGCGATCAGCATCGGTCCCGTTCTCGACAACTCGCTGCAGTGCGCCTCCGACGCCAAGTTCAGCCCGCAGCTGTTCGACCTGAGGCACCTCAAGTCCCTGTACTTGTACGACTGCTTCCCGGCGAGCAACCCCGCCGCCATCCCGACCACCGGCTGGGAGAAGCAGTCCGGCAGCCTCGAGACCCTCGAGCTCCGCACGAACCCGGGCCTCGCCGGCGCCGTACCGGCGTCCCTCGGCCGCCTGGTGAGCCTGAGGTCCCTGGTCCTCGTCGAGAACAACCTGACCGGAGCCGTGCCGGCCGAGCTCGGCGCGCTGCTGAAGCTCAGAAGGCTCGTGCTGTCCGGGAACGCACTGTCGGGTCCGGTCCCGGCGACACTCGGTAACGTCCGCCACGAGCAGCTGTTTGTTTGTCGTGGACCTGAGCAGGAACTGTCTAACCGGGTCTCTGCCTTCGTCGATAGGTGCTCTGAGCGGGCTGCTCAAGTTGGACCTGAGCAGCAACCAGCTGCTAGGGAGTATCCCGCCGGAGCTCGCCGGGCTCAGGAGCCTGACCCTGCTGGACCTCCGGAACAACAGCCTCACCGGCGGGCTGCCTCAGTTCATGCAAGGCATGGTGGCACTGCAAGACCTGCTGCTTTCGAACAACCCGTTGGGCGGGAGTCTGGCGCGGTCTGGCTGGGAGAAGCTGGTCACCCTCGCTACGCTGGACCTGTCCAACACTGGCCTCGTTGGAACCATACCGGAGTCCATGGCCGCGCTGACAGGGCTGCGGTTCTTGGCGCTTGATCACAACCGTCTGACGGGGAAGGTGCCCGCCAAGCTCGCCGAGTTGCCCAGCATCGGCGGGCTGTATCTGAACAGCAACAACCTGACCGGAACGCTGGAGTTATCGCCGGCGTTCTACCGGAGAATGGGGCGGAGGTTCGCGTCCTGGGACAACCCGGGGTTGTGCTACAACCTCGCCAACGTCGACCCCGCGCACGCGCCGGCCGGCGTGGTGGTGTGCAAGGATTTGCAGGAACCCAACGCGGGTGCGGGGGATAGGGACAGTGGGAAGAAGCCCGAGAGGAGCTCGAGCCTCCTGGCCTCTTCCATCGGCACCAAGGTCATTGGATTTTGGCATCTGCTGATGGTTCAGGGGATGGTGTCTGCATCGCTTGTGTTGATGCTCCTATAGCAACAATAGCAGTGTCAGAAATATGGAAAGAAGAACATGAAGAAACTTGTAGATACGCAGTCACAAGTTGCACGACTAGTTTCTGTGCCCCTTTTTTGATGCTTCGATATGCTGTTTTGTTCATCACTGAGATGAGAGAGGAAGCAGGAAAGCGGTGGCTGTGGACCGCAGTACCGTAATCTGAATTCTAAAGAGTGTAGAAATAGCCAGTAACAGGTTCTTTGTTTTGTGTAAGTAGCCTGTTTCTCCTGCAATATGACTGTTGCAGGAAGTGGATATATAATGTTTTAGACACCATCTATTTCCTTGCATGGTTTGTACTGGCCACTTGGCAAGGATGGATATGGAAATGGGATAATACATTTTCCTGTGATGTATGCTACCCCCTGGATTGTAGGAAAAATCTCAAATCTTATGTTTTTTGTGCAAATTAAAATTTCCTATGAAATTTTTACTCTCTTCGGTTTTAAAATATTGACACCATTGACTTATATCTTCAATTTTGACTATTGTTTTATTTAAAAAATTTGTTCTGTAAAATAATTAATCGTGATTTAAATTTTACTAATAATAAATTAAATAATAACAAAATTTTAGACATTTGAACAATTTTTTAAATAAAACGAATGGTTAAAATTGATATTAAAAATCAACGATGTTCAATATTTTAAAATCGAAAGGAGTGCATTTTAAAAAAGGCTGTAGTTTGACTGTCCATCATGACTAAGGTTTTCAAGTACTTCTGAATTTTTTTTTCTAAAAATGTACTTATGAATTTATTTTGGTACTCAACTGACTTCAAGATTTTATCTTTCAAATTTTTTACTCTCTTCAGGTTTAAAATATTGACACTGTTGATTTTTAACATCAACTTTAACCATTCGTTTTATTCAAAAAATTTATTCAAATGTGTAAAATTTTATTATTATTTGAGTTATCGTTAGTGTAACTTAAATCACGACTAATAATTTTAGACATTAAAACAATTTTTTTAATAAGATTAAAAGTCAAAATTAATGTTAAAAATCAACGGTGTCAATAATTTAAAACTAGATGAATTATTATTATCGACAAGCACAGCTATAATTACGAGTGCCTCCAATTCCCCACTTTTCCCTCCGCTCGTCACGGCCCAATCGGTCGTCGACGCCCTCCGTTTTTCCCTCCCCCTCCTTGAAATTCCCCTCGCCTCTTCGCACCACCGCATCCATTTTTCAGAGTCTCACCATCCAGCCCATCTCTCGACTCTCGACGCGCCGAGGAGGAGGAAGAAGAGGGCGAGGAGGATGACGGACACGACGGACGACATCGCGGAGGGGATCTCGTTCCAGGCGTTCGAGGACGACTGCCGCCTGCTCGGCAGCCTCCTCCACGACGTCCTCCTCCGCGAGCTCGGCCCGCGCTTCATCCACATCCTCGAGAGGAACCGAATCCTAGCGCAGGTTAGCGGTCCATCGATCCTGACGATCACGTCGTCCATACATCTCGTCGCTCTCTGACAATGTGCGATGCAACAATAACTGATGTCGTGCATGCGTGATCGACCGATCGACCGAGCAGAGCGCCGTCTCCATACGCGCGGCGGGGATGGAGGACACGGCGGCCGTCGTCGAGCGCCAGCTGGAGGCCGAGCTGGCGGCCATGTCGCTCGAGGACGCGCTGTGCCTCGCGCGCGCCTTCTCCCACTACCTCAACCTCCTCGGCATCGCGGAGACCCACCACAGGTACGTACATCGCACTTCTGTCTGGTTCACAATTGCACGCATGCGTATGTGGCACAAATGGAGAATGCAGTTTACGCACGCACGCATGCATACAGGGTTCGTAAAGCACGCGACGTTGAAAATCTGTCGAATTCGTGTGACGATATATTCGACAATTTGATTCAAAGTGGTATTGCTCCAGAGCAACTTCATGAAACTGTGTGCAAGCAGGTACTCTGCACCTGAGGCACATTTTTTACTTGTGACTTTATAAAAATGCCTTGCAGTATCCAACTTTGTACTTACGTTGGACCTTTTTTCATTTGTAGGAGGTTGAAATTGTTCTAACTGCTCATCCAACCCAGATAAATCGGCGAACCTTGCTGTACAAGCACCTTAGAATCGCCGTGAGTTTAAAAAATCGATTAGTAAAATGATTTTACTCCATTTCGCTTGTTTAGTTGGCTCTTGGCTGTGGAATTTTGTTTCGTAGAATCTCGAATACTGATTCTTCTCTTTTAACTACTGATCGATGGTACTGTGCGGCAGCATCTCTTGGAGTTCAATGAACGCCCTGATCTTAGCCATGAGGATAAAGAAATGCTAATCGAAAATATGGTACTTAAACAGATTTCAGATGAGGCAGAATCGTTCATTGATATTCGTCCTTGTCTATTCTAAACTCTTCTAACTATGATTATCCAGGTTAGGGAAATCACATCGATATGGCAGACTGATGAGTTGAGGCGCCATAAACCTACTCCAGTTGACGAAGCCAGGGCCGGTAAAAAAAAAAACATCTGGGCTTTTCTTTTTGTCATTTATATGCATCCATTCATTCCTTCTTTTTTTATTACTGCAGGCCTCCATATTGTGGAGCAATCCCTGTGGAAAGCAGTACCACATTATCTTCGCCGTGTTAGCAATGCTTTAAAGAAGGTACTAATGCGGTGATTGTTCTTGTTGGATTTACATTCTATTACATAGTTTTCTTCACAAGAACATTCTAAAAGCTTTCCTCTTTATACGTTGCATATAGCACACTGGAAGCCCACTACCACTAACCTGCACTCCAATCAAGTTCGGTTCATGGATGGGTGGTGACAGAGACGGGAATCCTAATGTTACAGCAAAAGTAAGATTCTATATTTAATACATCGCAAACTGACAGTAGCTGAGTTAGTTAGGACCTCTAGTTGTGAGGCCACCCACCAGGGTTCAAATCCTGGTGCGCACAATTTGTGGAATAAAAAACCCACTCGCTGTGTTCTATTTACTCGGTTGACCCGATCTGTGGTGGACGGGTCTTTATGTATGAGGTAGGTTCAAAGCATAAGTTAACACCCGAACCACAGGGGACGACTCCTTGAGGGTGGGACTGGAGTTCGTGGTTTTTCTCGACTGGTTTCGGTTGAGCTTCTCCTTAAAGGAAAAGCCGTGGGACTGGTCTTACCCCATCGGTCGAGTTTTTTTATATTTAATAGATCAATCACTTTGTAATGCCTTTGTACTAGTTGTACGAATCCAACTGTGATCGAGTTATCCAGTTCTGTAAAATTTGGGAGTATGCTGATACATATTGTCATTTTTCTGATGTAGGTTACTAGGGATGTTTCGTTGCTATCCCATTGGATGGCGATTGACTTATACATTCAGGAATTAGACAATCTCAGCTTTGAGTTATCCGTTCAGAGATGCAGCGATAAGCTTGCAAATTTAGCTAGTGATATCTTACTCAAAGGTAAACAACTACTCCCTCTATTCTGAAATTGTTGCCATCGGCTAGTTATAATTTAAATTAGCCGTTGACAACAATTTCATAACGGACAGAGTATATGATATGATAATGTTTCTCTGCATTGCAGAAATGATCCTGATTTTTTGTAGCACACTAACCTATTCCATACTGTACATGACGTGCATGCTTCATAAAAAAGTTATTACCTGGGAATTCTGTGTTGATATTTCCATACGGGCTCTACAGAGTCAGCTTCTGAGGAGCAAAAAGACAATAACTGGGACCAGACCGTACCTCAGAACACCACAAAGCTTCAGAACTTGGCTCTGCCTGCACAGCTTCCTTCTGGTGCTGATCTTCCTTCATGTACCGGTACATATCTACACAGCTCTCCCGCGTGTTCAAGAAAAAAAATAGTTTTCTGCTTCGTATCTGCAAACATAGGTAGTTCTTCATTGTCGTTGATCGTGGTGACTAGAACTGGTTATTGATTTGTTGGTACTACTAAAAAAATTCAAGCAGTCATTCCTGTATTCATATGTACGCAATATGTGCCTTGGTAAAACCTGCGTCAGAAACTCCAAAAAACAAGTGAGTAATGATCTGCAAGGTTCTAAGATCAATAACCATATGATGTATAAGCATCCCTGCTGTCTTGATCCCTATGCAACAGCCCCATCTGCAACTCAACCTGGATTTGAGCAAAACTGTATATGAACGTCAGTCATCAGATGCATCTATTTTGCAATCTTTAGTTAACAGGTATCCTGTTCTGTATGAAAACCATCTAACTCATCCTAATACAACGTGGTTAAAAACACATTGGCATGTACTATGACCTTTTTCTTTATTTCCACATGATTTTCTGACTTAACAAAGAACTAATTTTAACTGATACAGAATGTAGTGATGGTGAATCTAAGATAAGGATCATAAATCTTCCAAGGAACACAAATCGTCAGGTAAGACATGTAAAGTATTGTGACTCTGGAAATTTCTGTATATTAAGTGAAGTTCAACGGACCAATGGTGAGTGATCCATCAAATCTTCATTGATACATCCGGCACGGCTGGCATTGGTTCACAAATATGGAAGAAAATGAGATTTTTTGCTGCTGTTTTTATCGAGTTAGCAAGGCAGAAGCACATGCAAAAAGAGAGAATTTTTTTTTCACACACAACTGATGCCATTGTGTTAGGAAGATGAAAATAAATGCAAACATCAAATAAATAAGGAAGTTGCATAGCTCCCCCTCTGTTTGAATGCTTGCGCCACACATACAAAAAATAATTAATTCATATTTTGTGTTTTTCAGTTGGGTATAACTCCAACTGACAAGTTTGAAGATAGCCCAGTGCCGTCTCCTGGTCGTCAGTCTGTTGTAGCAGCATCGCCAATTAGTCGAACTCCAAGTGGCAATCAACTAAGGAAGCTCAAAGAATCACATATGGGTCGTTCGTCAAGCTTCCGAAAACTTCTTGAGCCAAGCCTATCGGACAAACCAGGAATTACTCCTTACAGGGTTGTACTTGGTGACGTGAAAGAAAAGGTTGGAATAAACCTCTCTTATCTATTAAAAATAACTAAAATACAAGGGATGTTTTATTCCCATATTGATCCAATGTGTTGCCTTGAATTTGTTTTCCTAATGTATGGACAAGAAACCCAAATACTTTACAAATGGCAGCACTCCCTATTTGTATGACAATGATTTACAAATCCTATAAAAGTAAGAACCAATGATGAAAATAATTACCCCCAATGGAGGGGCTAATTTACTGAAATTTAGTTTATGAAATCCAAGCCTAAACAAAACCAACAATGTTAGTTGTATACAATTTCAAATTGGTAAAATAAGTTACATAGTGTTTTCTTTCATCGATTTTGATCATTCTTTGTTGTGGTCAGCTCATGAAGACACGCCGAAGGTTAGAACTTCTTCTTGAGGACCTACCATGTGACTATGACACAGAAGAATATTGTGAAACATCAGAACAACTTTTGCAGCCTCTGCTCTTGTGCTATGAATCATTGGTTAGTCCCCTTCTATAACTATGGTTGAATAATGCTGGCTTTGTTATAATATGGATAAAGTCCAATTTACTCCCCTCACTTATAGCCAAAGTCTAAATAACCCTCTAAACTATGTTTTGGTTTATTTTAATCCGCCAAAACATGATTTTAGATCAATTTACCCCCTCATGAATTTTGTCTTTTTTTGTTTCTCAATACACAAATATAATCTTAAGATCAAACTTTACGAGATGATAAAGCATATCATAACACATTTTTAAAAAAATGTTTATAATTTTTTTTTATTTTATAGGGAAAGCAAATTAATATTTGCGAAACAAAACTAAATGCAAAATAATGATAAAAAATTTAATATGTATTTTTCTAATAAGTGTTATGATGTGTTTTATCATCTCATAAAATTTTATCTTAAGATTATGCTTGTGCACGAAGAATTAAAAAAGACAAATTACGTGAGGGGGTAAATTGACCTAAAATATATTTTGGTGGGGTAAAATCAGTGCCGACCCTGAGATATAAGGGGCCCGGGGCGAATCTAAAAGTCGAGACCCCTATATATTTTTTCGCTGACCGACTGCATTTACGTTGATCAATATCATTAAATTTTTAGTATCATATAGTGTACTTGTGTGTGAGGTTGTGAGCAAAACAGCCTTCAACCTTTTCATGTATCCTATACGCCTAGCAATTTCTAGAGTTATTGTGTATGTACCAGATCTAATATACTTAGAGAAGAAAAGAAAAACACTCTACATAGTGGGATACAGAGTACTATGTAGTAAGTTATTTACTGAACTGGAACATCCACTATTATCATTTAAATCATAATTATATAGGACTACAGATTATATGTGTATATACTAATATGTCATAGCGAGGGGCCTCTCAAATTCAGGGGCGCTGGGCGGCCGCCTGGGTTGCCCTCCCCTCTGGGCCGGCCCTGGGTAAAATAAAATAAAACATAGTTTACGAGGTTATTTGGACTTTGACTATACTTGAGGGGAGTAAATTGGACTTAATCCTTATAATATTTAACCAAATATCATTTTGAGCTTCAAGGTAGGAAAATATAGTGCATATATTCTTGAGATTTTAACATATTATAAAAAACTTTAACATGGCATACTGATACACTTTTACCAAAATTTTGATGGGGGGAGGATAGTGATAAGAAATACTATAAAATATCTTCTCCTAAAAAAAGGAGATTCTTAAACTGCAGTTAACTTGGTAAATTGGACTATATTTTACTGACTGCATTTTTTTTTTGCTAATGGCAATAAAATGTTTACACTATAGCACCTAGAATTGGTAGGAAGTTGCATAAAGAAAATGACTATATATACCAAGAAACAAACCTACCATCCGGAAGGATAACATTAAACTGGACTACCATGCTCATCAGAGAGAACTAAAGTAGCTAAGGAATCTGTACTCTTCCATCATACGAGTTCCTTTTGAAACCCGACTACTGCTCACACCCGCCATTACTTTGTGAAGCAATCATGTGGATCCAGCGTTCTTGCCGATGGCCGCTTAGCAGATTTGATACGAAGGGTTGCAACCTTTGGCATGGTGCTGATGAAGCTCGACGTGCGTCAGGTGCAGTCATTGCTACTGTTGCTTATGCTTACTCGGTTTCTAATTTTTCTATGCATTCATAAGTTCAGAAAAAGCTTAGGTGAACTAGTTCATTACTGCAGGAATCTGGTCGACACACGGAAGCACTTGACGCTGTCACTAGGTACTTGGATCTTGGGGTTTACAGCGAGTGGGATGAAGAAAAAAAGTTGGATTTCTTGACTCGAGAGCTGAAAGGGAAACGTCCTCTAGTGCCCCCAAACATAGAGGTTTGCCCTTCATACGTAAACCAACCTCTCCATTCTCTTAGCGATAATTGTTGACATAGCTATCTCATTTTTCAAGTTATTTGACGCTATTTTTCCCCTATGGATGTTTCTCTACCATTTATTTGTTAAATTGCATTCAATTTTGTTTACCTGTTTTCAGGTTGCTGCTGATGTGAAAGAGGTTCTTGACACCTTCCGAGTTGCTGCTGAATTAGGAAGCGACTCACTTGGAGCATATGTGATCTCAATGGCCTCGAATGTATGTGGAGACCGCCATTTCTATAATGCTGTGGAAGACAAAATAAGCTCTGTTTGTGCATACCCTTCTATTTAGATTTCTGACTGATACTGGTCTGCATTTCATGTTTATTGATGCCCCTATGTGAATGGTCATGGTCCCGATGACAAATCAACTTGATTACATAGCTTAGTAGTTACATGTGTTGTATCATGTAATTTTACTTGGCATCTTTCAGGCAAGTGATGTCCTAGCAGTTGAGCTGCTGCAGAAGGATGCAAGACTTTCAGTTAGCGGGGACCTCGGAAGGCCATGTCCTGGTGGAACGTAAGCATTTGTTTTCTACATTGATTACTCTACGAATTTGTATAGATTCAAATATCCATTTGCAAGCCATCAATTGAATTTTGAAGAGTTGAGCCCAACTTCAGCTTATGCATTTTCAGCCTACACATAATCTTATTTACCATGATGGTGTGGGCTGATCAGTCAGCAACTAATCCTTGGTGATCAGGTTAAGAGTTGTTCCCTTGTTTGAGACCGTGAAAGATTTGCGAGAAGCTGGCTCAGCTATCAGGAAGCTAATGTCCATTGATTGGTACAGAGAGCATGTCATCAAGAACCACAACGGCCACCAAGAGGTACTTACAGAACGAAAAAATGGAAGTCGATTAAGCGACTCTGATTTTTTGTCCCGGAACTGGATGGAAATGTTTGCAAACTGTTTCAGGTCATGGTGGGCTACTCGGATTCCGGCAAGGACGCCGGCCGCTTCACTGCGGCTTGGGAGCTGTACAAGGCTCAGGAGGACGTTGTCGCCGCGTGCAACGAGTTCGGGATCAAGGTGACGCTCTTCCACGGCCGTGGTGGGAGCATCGGCCGCGGCGGCGGGCCGACGTACCTGGCCATCCAGTCACAGCCT
>BCLG01000313.1:203479-225723 GCA_001602295.1 Zoysia matrella
CGCACAACCGCAGCCTGCGCCGGCTGATCGAGAGCCGGCTCGCGTACCTCAACCCCATGAACATGCTGCAGGTGGAGGTGCTGCGCAGGCTCCGCCGCGACGAGGATAACCGGAAGCTCCGCGACGCGCTGCTCATCACCATCAACGGCATCGCCGCAGGGATGCGGAACACGGGCTGATCGATCGCAACCAAGTCTGCTATTACTCCTAGTAATTGCTGGTTGATAAGCCTTCTGGCATCGAGGTTTTGAGCTCGATTGAAGGCATAATTTTTTCCTTCTTTACAACTTTTCAAGATGAACAGTAAGTTGCGATTTTTTGGTGCAGCAGCAGATGCTTGCTTCCTCGATCTCTGTCGCTTGCACGAGTTGTTTATGGGTCGGTTCGATTGATTGCGAATTTGCGCGGGAATTCTCGTGACTTGGCCACCGCCGCCGATGGCTACGCGGTTTCGTGACCCCTGGATTGCGGAAGACCAGCTCCGTCGGCGCGCGCTCGTCTTTATGTGGAATAGTCCGTGCAGATATTCAATTTTGAAGTTTGAACAAGTCCAAGATGTAGTATTATACTCGTCCAAAATAATTTACATTTAGGTTTCACATCTAGTTTTGATCAATAATTTTTATTGTTATTGATATCTAGTTTTGATCAATAATTTTTATTGATTAGATTAAGTTTAAAAATTTATAATTTATGCTTTAAAATTTGTCATAATACATATTTTCATATATATATATAATTTGTATTATTAAAATTAATTAGATTTATAAAAAATCATTAGTCAAATATAAATTTGACTAAAACTTATTTTGAGTAAGCACTACTAGCATGCAGTCAGGCGAAATGTTCAAATCCACACCCATGCCGAAGCCATGTGCCCCAAAATCCAAAATCCTGTTGTCTTCGTCAGCGCTTAACTGTTCTCTAACGAAAGGAGTGACTGTCGGAATGCCCTTTCTACTACTTCGCTTTGCAACTGTTCCAAAAACAAAATTGCTTCGGATAAGTTGGTTAAACATTTTCTTTAACCGTAATGGAAGGGAGAAGGGACGGACCGAGTCAGTCGGGAGTCTCGGTGCTTCGCTCTAGTACTGCTCACCGGGCACCGCTTTGTTCTACAGTTCGACCCTGTCAACACACAGTGCTTGTGTCTTGATTCAGTAAGGAATGGATGGAGGGGCACGAAACAGAATGGCGACACGCTTTTTTCATCTTATGCTTTGTTTCGAATAGAGGAAATTTCTGCTTTTATATATTTTTTTTTGAAATTAAACTGATTTATATAATGAATGAAAAAGACACGAAATAGAACTGTTTTAATCTTATGCTCTGTTAGGAATAAAGAAAAATTTTGCTTTTATATTTTTTCTTGTAAAATTTTATAAAGTTTATATAAAATTTTTGCATTCCAAACGAAACTTTAAACAGAAAGTTTTGCTCTAACTTTGTTGGACAAGAGAGGTGTTAAATCCAGAATAGTAAGAGGTCAAAGTAATTAGAAAGGCGGTCTTTTCCAACCCAGCATCATCAATCCAGTGACCCACAGTGACACTTCCCAACGCGGCCCCTCTCTGTCGGTCTCCGGTCTCGACGCGTGACTGACGAGTAGAACCTGGAAATCCATTCCCACTCTGTTCCAGTGAGACGAGAGATTTCTTGCGCAGAGAACAGGATCACATGCGTTGGATTTTGGGGGCAGTAGGCGACGAGAACAGCAAGGGAGAAGACGTGAGGGAGCTTGGCTCAGAAAGGAGAGGCCATCCTCCTCTTGTTCGCTTGCTCGTCCCTGCTGTTTCACGCGGTTACCACAGTCACGCCTTCGATTACCGCTGGACGAGATCTCGCCGCGTGCGCCTCCGCGAAACTGACCCCGCTTCAATTTTTCTTCTTCTGGAATTCTGCCTTCCGGTGCTGCATCCGTAGAAAGGTGGGATCTTGGCTAGGAAGCTTTGATTTAGTTTTGTTCTTCTTCTGCCACTTCGTTTTGGTGTTGAATGAGGCATCCTCTTGCTCTGGAAATGCAGTGCTGCGCGTGCTGCTGATTTGGGGAGAAGCGCTCGTTGCCGTGCCTCACCTCCGACGCGTTCTTGCGCCGCCAATCGAGAGAGAGAGAGAGAGAGAGAGAGAGAGAGAGAGGGACGCGGAGAAAGGAAGAAGCGAAATTTCGCTTGGTTTTCTCTCGGGGAAGCTCGATTCTGCTGTTGATTTCGGGGTGTAATGTAACATGATTCACTCCTCCATTTCCGCCAACCAGGCAGCAGCTGCGACGGTACTGTAGTGCTAGCCGACGGGGCTCCAATGGCGTCCTCGCCGTCGCCCTCCCCGGGCACCGTGCCGCCGTCCACTGCAACCCCTTCTCCGGCGTCCACCACGCCGTCACCGTTGACTTCCACACCGGGCTCCTCGGCTCCGGTGACGCAGCCCAATGCCACCCCGGCCGACCCCTCCTCTTCGCCGCCGGCCGCGCCTCCTCCCCTACCCCCCGCAGCCGTGCCACCGCCGCAACCTGTGTCCCCGCCGCCCTCATCTCCGCCACCCCCGGTCACGGTGTCACCACCTCCCTCATCTCCGCCACCTCCGGTCGCCGTGCCGCCACCGCCAGTAGTTGTTGCTTCTCCACCACCGGCCCCAGCAGCCATAGTGCCGCCACCCTCGCCGCCAGTTGCAGGGCCGCCTCCACCTGCACCTGCTGCCCCTCCAAAGGCTTCTCCTTCAGTCACACCCGTTGTCGCGTCGCCGCCCCCATCCGATTTACCGGCACCTGATCCACCGGCAGACCCAACCCCACCGACGGTAGTGCAGTCACCGCCACCACCACGTCGCAGGTCACCAAGAGCACCTACGACTCAGCCAGAAGCTCCACCCGTGGCGCCACCACCTTCAACAATTCCTGTCAACCCTTCTACCAATCCCGCACCAGCCTCTGGAGATCCTTCTATTGCTACTCCTACTAGCCCCGCGCCTCCTGGCTCTGATTCTTCGTCAGTGCCAGCCCCAGACACTACGGTTGATCCAGCCAGCCCAGCAACTACAGGGAGCCCTGGTTCCAACTGGTCATCGAATCCTACAGCCCATGGCATTAGCCCCTCACAAGACAGTGGTGGAATGTCATCTGGTGCAAAGGCAGGCATTGGTATAGTCGTCGCTCTTCTTTTGCTTAGCTTGGTTGGAGCTGCATTGTGGTACAAGAAAAAACGAAGGAGAGTGCATGGTTATCATCCTGGGTTCATGCTGTCGCCCGCCTCATATCCTACACAGGTGTCAGGTAATACAATCAAGTGCATCTGCAGCAATTAAATAATTTAAAAGTTGAGATTACACTTCTTTTATGCCTAGATAAACTGAGCAGAAAAGACTTGCTTTTATCCAGGGTATTCAGCTACAACTAAATACAGTGTTGGCAGTCCTGAATCAAAAGAATCAATACCAGAGTTCAGCACGGGGAACTGTCAGTTCTTCACTTATGAGGAATTGTATCAGATCACAAATGGCTTCTCAGCTCAGTACTTACTCGGTGAAGGTGGGTTTGGATCAGTGTACAAGGGCAGCTTGGCTGATGGAAGGGAGGTTGCTGTTAAGAAACTAAAGGATGGTGGCGGGCAGGGGGAACGTGAGTTCCGTGCTGAGGTGGAGATTATTAGTCGTGTGCATCATCGCCATCTAGTGTCCCTTGTAGGTTATTGCATCGTGGATGACCAGAGATTGCTTGTCTACGATTTTGTGCCAAACAACACACTACATCATCATCTTCATGGTATGGTGAATGTTTATATGTATTGCACAGTGCATAGGTTTTCCATTGTTCAAACTAAACAATTGTTTTATACTAATATTTTTGTCGTAGGACGTGGAGTACCGGTGTTGGATTGGTCAGCCAGGGTTAAAATTGCAGCTGGCTCGGCGCATGGACTAGCCTATCTTCATGAAGATTGTAATGGCATCTTTTTTCTTTACCTTTATTCGTGTGATCAATCACATTTTCTTCATTTCTTAATTATTTTCCTTGGCAGGCCATCCCCGAATAATTCACAGAGATATAAAATCCTCTAATATTTTGCTGGATAATAACTTTGAAGCGCAGGTAATGATGCATTCTACACAGCTTGAAAAGTCTCATATAATGAAATTGTTTTACTAACTGGATGGATGCATTTGCTAGGTCGCTGATTTTGGCCTTGCAAGGTTGGCTCTGGATGCTTGCACGCATGTAACTACCAGGGTGATGGGGACTTTTGGGTAAGTAAAGCACTGTCAAGTCCAAATAGAATGGTCGCAATTTTCTTATGTTCTGACGCTTGTTTCTTATGTAGGTACCTAGCTCCAGAGTACGCATCAAGTGGCAAGTTGACTGAGAGATCTGATGTATTCTCTTTTGGTGTTGTTCTTTTGGAGCTCATTACTGGTAGAAAACCTGTTGATGCATCAAAGCCAATGGGTGATGAAAGCCTTGTTGAGTGGGTAAGCTACAACATACAGATGCTTCCAATGTTCCAGCCCTTATTTGGCAAAAGGAAACTAACTGCACACTAAGTTTATTTCCACATTTGAGCTACGTTCAGCTGAATACTAGGGCAGGAAATGCAACCAACAAGTATACCAGTATTGACCCCTTTACCATTATTGAATTATGATTCACTAGAGGGTAATTCATTTAATTGGCATAAACATCTGTTAAATTTTGTGAGCCAGCCATTTGAGGACAAATTCAAATAGAATTCTTTTGTAGCCCTATTAAAGGGAATCATTTGGTTTGCATATACTAGAGAGACATTTTTTTGATGGCACAGTTATTTGCAGGCTAGGCCTTTGCTTGTGCAAGCACTTGAGACCGGCAATGTTGGGGAGCTGGTGGACCAGAGACTTGACAAGAACTATAACGAAGCTGAAATGCTCCGCATGATTGAAGCTGCTGCAGCTTGTATTCGGCATTCTGCATCCCGGCGACCAAAAATGAGCCAGGTATAATACTGAAGATTAATAGCATATTTTAGTATTTCTCAAAAAAAGCACATTTCAGTAAATCTGAACATGACATTTTGTCACTCCTGTCCTTCCAGGTGGTGCGGGCTCTTGATAGTTTATCTGATGTTGATCTGAACAACGGTGTTCAGCCAGGTCAGAGTGAGATGTTCAACGTTGCGAATACTGCAGAGATCAGGCAGTTTCAGCGGATGGCATTTGGAAGCCAGGATTTCGCAACTGATTTCAGCCAACAGTCTAGCTGGAACAGCCAGAGCCAGAGCCAGAGTAGAGGTTTTGATGCTTCTGGTTCGAGACAATTGTATTTATCTTCGTGAAATCCTAGTATAATTAGCTAGGGCATCTTGCAATGAATTTTCTCGTGCAGTTCTGTGGGTGGATTGAGCCTGCAGTTTTTTTTTTGGGTGAGGGGGGGTGGGGGGGGGGGTGGTGGTTAGTTTTCCATGTCTACTGCTAACATACATCATGTGTTGAGGTCTGTAAATTTGATTCCGTGACAAACCAAAGCTTGTTACTGTTCAGAAGAAGCTGGTGTATTCAGCGACTAGAGCATTGCACGATCGCGTTTTCAGATTTTACAGTATCACCAGTGCTTCCACTCCAGTACTACTGCGCCTGGTTGTACCTGCAGTATCCGATACCAATCTGTTTGGAATCCCAGGCGAATTCATCTATACATCTAGTCGATATATATCTAGTCTGAGAGCGACATTGAATTATGGGCGACATGAATCAACAGTGCGCCAGAATGAGGCTGTGCGTCAGACATGGGAGAATACGAAACGCATCGGATGTCTCTGACGTCGACACTGTTCATAGCCTGAAAATAGCATTGGGTGATAGTACTACTTGTATCTTCTCTCTTTGAAGGGGAGCGAAGGGAAGAGAGATGAAGTGCGAACAAGGTTAGCTGATTATTAGGTGTCCTTAGGACTTCACAGATGGGTTGCAGGAGCAGGAAGGCAGAACGGCAGATTTGATCCGGAAGAAGATGCTCCCTCCAAGTATGAAGTACCCCTCATGGCGATGGTCCATGGAATTGGACACCACCGCCCCAGTGCACTGACACCACCCCACTAATCACGTGTTCATGTGGCATGTGCGAAGCCAGACTTGTGACTCTTTCATCTCGGATGGAGAATTATGGTAGACATTCCAATGGTCCAATTGAGCTACTTTTGGTTGTATACTAATGACATTTGCAGTCAAGAAGGAGCTGATAGCAAACAGCTATGGCTAGGCTTAGCGAAGTACTGATAGTAGTACTATTTACCGCTCTGAACAATCGCCACCTCTCTATTTCTTCGCTTCAAAAATTTCAACAGAATGGTCAAGCAAACGAGTGTTCACTCTTACAAGGTCAGATGATCTAGTAGTAGCACGTTAATTAGTCTTCGTCCACTTCTTGAAAAGGCAGTGGAACCGTCTTCACCGCACGAAACTTGCCAGCGTTGTTCAGATGCTCATTCTCCAGCCTGAAAAATTTTGAATTATCCTTTTTCAGTCTTTTGAATATATATGTTGTTCAAGAAGGATATATATGCTATTATAAAACTACCAAACCATTCATCTCACCTGTAGAAATTCCAATGCCCTCGTCGGATCACCTCGAGGGCTGCTAGGAAACGAAGTCACTCTGGAGTCCAAGTTCCCAAAGTTCGGATGGATCACGGTCTGCAGCGAGGCAAGCCTCAGAACAAGGTTCAGCCCCTGCAAAAACAATTGTTCAGACAAGAATAAGAACGTGATTCTTCACTGGTGCAGCACAAACAGCATGCTCTTCTGATCCATTTAGACAGCGCCATTGAAAATGAAACGTTGGATAGCAATTGCGAGTTGGGGATCTCTGGTGTAGCTTCTGCGTCCTTAGCATTGGCACCTGGCTGCAAAGCTGATCGGCCATGAAGAAGTCCACCATCGCAACCTGCAAAAATGTTCAGAAATAAGCACGCCGCTCGTTGGTCCAGTTCCAAGAAGTCGATTACTGTTAAGAACACTAGTAATGGCAACCTCTGCAGATGCCGTACCTTGTAGAGCGGTGACAGAACAATGTTCCTCAGTGTCCTGAGGAACAGGAACCGGCTCGACCGGTAGACGATGTTGAACGGGCAGGACAGAAGCAGCAGAAACACCTGCACGCATCGAACACATTCCGTTATTCTCATTGGAGATTATGGATTAATTTGGCACATGTCATTACAATTTTACGAAATTCTTGCAAAACTTTCTGTAAATGACACATGGATGATATATTTCAAACTTTGCAAATTGTAATGACATGTATCTTAAGTAGCCCGATTATCTAGTGTCGAGAGACAGTCACAACGAATAAGGATCTGTCGGACAAAAATTATTGTGCTAGAGACGCATCGGCAGCAAGATTCCGGGGATGGCCTGGACGTTGGTCGACGCGTGGTAACCCCTGAGGACGAGGACCAGGTGCGCGAACATGACGCCGGCGACGGCGGCCATGGACGCCGCGCACACGAGGAAGACGTCGCGGGGCCGGAGCTGCTCGCCGCGCGCCGGCGAGAGCTCGAAGATGAAGCCGTAGTTGACGCGGCACCGGCGCCACGCCACCATGTTGCAGCCGTGCAGGAGCAGGTGCAGGAACAGCAGCCCGAACACGCTGAGCACCGGGTACGCGGTCTCCATGTACACGGAGTCGTCACCGCCGGCGCGGCCCTGGACGCTCCTCGGCGCCGTGGTGTACAGCCCCGCCATGTGAGCCTCGACGCAGTACCCCACGAACAGAGCCGCGAAGAGGCCGGTCATGAGGCCGGTGAAGAACGGGACGGTGTGCGAGTCCTGGCGCTGCGCCGCCGGCTTGAGGTACGTCATGGCCTTGCGCCGGTTGTCGCCGGACGAAGATGTCCTCGACCTCGTCCGTCAGCTTCAGTGCCTGCAAACAGCATGCTCTTTTCGTCAAGTTTCAGAGTTTCAGACCAGCAAGTGCATCAACCTCTGTGTCAGTCAGATGACAGCCAGAGAGTGAGAACTGAGAACGAAAGCTACACATGCCTCGTCGGAGCTGTTGAAGTAGGAGCTCTCCACCACCTTGAGGTATACGTTCAGAACCTGTTTGCCGCTAACTTTCTCAAACTTCTTCAGGATCTTTACAAATGCCATCATATCCAGGTTCCCCCATTGCCATAACACGTCAAACTTGATCAAACTATTCCTTCTTTGCACACGAACTTGCAGCTGCATGATCCAAGCGAACGCGCCATACTTACCGGTACGTGGCGAGGTAGCCGAGGCCCTTGTAGAGCTCGATGAAGGCCGCCTTGATCATCTTCTCCGCGCGCGGCAGCTTCGTCTTGCTGACGCCCGGCTTTCCCGCGCCGCCGCCGGGGTTGCATTTCTTGGAGTTCTGAACGACGAGCTCGTACCACAGGATGTCCGTCAGCGCCGAGATCGTCCACGAGGGGGTCGTCAGAGGGATGCTGATCTTCAGGTTCTTCCTCTGGCAGCCGCTCACCGACCTTCCTAGGCTGGACACTGCAGGCATCCCGAAGGTTCCAGAACCTTCTATTGACTGTGGAGTCGTCGCTGGCTGGTCGTTTTTGCTCGGTATGGTTTCTTGCTCGCTCTGGTCCATGTCTGTTGCTGACGTCACGTAACTGATGGACTCATCCTATGTTTTGAGTAGGAAAAAAAATTAGAAATGCTCGGTGGTGTTGAGAAATTATGGTTTTTAAGAATCATGATCTAGCATAAATAAACGCATATATGGAATTCTGCATTATGCGTATCTTTTTAGAATTTGTTTTAGAATCATAGGAAGCATCAGTATATTAAATTTTTTTTTCAGTCCTCGTACTACTTGTCAGTGCGCATGTCCATGCAAAACGAAAGAAAATAAAAACATTACTACTAAATAAATAAATAAACTAAAGTTGACAATAATAGGGTCATGCCAAATGCAGACAGAGCAAAGGCATTTAATTAGACGGTAAAAATGCGATGGATATTCCCAGTCCTTAGTGACTGCTTGTTCACACGCCTCAAAGCATCCGATCCGTCGACATGGACCTCACCCCACCACACCAGTCGCCACCCCCATTTGCCGCGTTAGTTGCGAGCCTACGTGACACATCATCTCACGTTCCCTCGCCACCGGCCACCTAGCTAAGCCGGCATGCGTTTCGTCGCTACCGCGGCGGGCGCGCTTCATGACCGCCGGAAGAATCGGAGCGCGCTACACGGCGAGGTACGTACTCACCGGAGCCGGACGAGGTAAAGGAGAAGCTGGACACGGAGGGGTCGGCGTCCTTGGCCGCGTTGAGGTCGGCGAGTATAGCCATCTGCTTCCGCAGCGACTCGCCCTGCTCCAGGAACTCCATCTCCTTGCACTTGTAAAACTGGTTCACCTTGTTGAGCTGCGCCTCCAGCCGCGCGAAGAACTCCGCCGCGGCGTCCGTGTCGTCGTCGTCGGCGAACTGTTCGTCGAGCAGCTCGGTCTCGTACACGTCCCCTCCTCTGGTCGCCGAGCCAGTCAGCTTCCGGTGCACCTACGACCAATCCATGTCGACAAGCAAAGCATCAGTACTTCTAGTTTGTTGAATAGCACAACTGCACAAGGCTTTCAAATAAGAACAACAGATAGATGAGACTCGAATGGTTAGCCAGTATATACTTGTATGATTCCGTGAAGATCATTGGGCGCATTGGCGCCAAAGAGACCAGGGAGCTTGTGGAAGAGCCATTGAGACAAAGAAGATCGTTGATCAGTTGCTTGTTGCGTGTCGCTGGTTAGGCGGCGATCATGGCCATGCCCGCCCTGTAACAGCGCGTGCTGTTCCATCCTCTCAAGATCCTCCTTGAGCATGCTTTTCAAACTGGTTAGGCAGTAGTCCATGAAGGCATGCTTCCACTCGGGGACAAGCTGCCTTTCAAACTGCTTGGTGAACTTCACCATGGTGTTAGGTTAGGTTTTGACAATGACGACAATGACGATCGAGCAAAAACTTTGTTATAGTTATGAGTGATCCAGCTACTTCTGGTGGGGGTTCGCGAGGAGACGCTTATATAGGCCGTTAGAGGGTAAGGAAATCGCTTCGAGGGTGTTGGGAGACGGCATTCCGGGATATACCGCGTTATAGGCATGCTTCTTGGTGATGCAGCTTGCTCGGAGAGGAGCTATCTTCACATGGCTATCAGTTGTTGAAAATGGTGATGGAGAGAGAGAGAGAGAGAGAGAGAGAGAGGCTTGTGTTGCTGCGAATGGAGGCCGAGTTGCTGTCCAGGAGAGAAGAAATAGGGTGCATATATATGGAGGCATACGTGAAGGAGGGGATTGGTGTGGTTGCAGAAAGGAGGGATATTAGCTACTGGATGTGGGGCCCTGTCCATGTTTATATCACGGTGCTAAGAAAATCATATCATCATTTGGTCCCTGTGTAGAGCACAAGTAGTTCTCTATCATGAAATAACACGGTGTCAAAAAGAAAGAACCAATGATCAAATTCTCCAATCCCTTGTTGGCATGCTGTTACAGATTCACAAACATGAACAATTGATGTTTAGGCCAAGTTTTGAATTATGTGTGCATAATAATTTACAAAAATCCAAAGTGGTTAAATCCTTCTTAGACACTGCACAAGCAGGAGCTATACACACGTGAGTATATTAGTCGGCAGGTGATTGCTGCTGGTAGCAAGGACTGGATGTCCTCGGAGAGTTCGGCAAGGTCTATATAGTACAAAATGCAAAACGTCAATTAACCATACTACAGTTTTATCTACGAAAATATTTAATTGGATCAAGGATAACAGCCCAACGTCTTGTATGTTGAATCACTTTCGAGAGATGTACCTCCTCCGTTTTAAAATATAAACATTTTTAGGTTAAGTAAACTTTCATAAAAATTATATTTTTACATTAAAAATTATGTAATTTTTTAGATATTATTAGTAGAAGTTAAAATATTTTAATTTTATTATTTATCTAAAAATGTTTATATTTTAAAACAGAGGTAGCAGGCGTTTGAGCTTCTCTCAAGTCAAAAGGAGTGTCGAAAGCGATTTCTCATGATATGGGACAACTGTCGCCACAAGCCCACGTGGAGTGGTAGGATGTCCTTCTGACGAGCATCAGAACTCTCAAAGGATTTCAAGTCCTTGCTGCCGGCATCAAGTTCGTAAACAGCTGTTATGTCGTCTCTAACTTTTAGAGAGAGAGAAAAACATGCATGTTTTTTTCTTGACTCGGGAGAGCTGTATTGTACATCATTGTACTGGAAAGAAGAATAATGGTAGCCTTACAACACAACACAAAGCATGATTTTATACGTATTTAAGAAATAAATTACGATACAAATTAAGAAATTAAGATGCACACTATATGCATGTAAGGTTCCTGATAGCAATCAAATGAGCAAAACGCAGCGCACAAAGCGGTTTTCTGCTCAAGGAAATATGCGGAGCCCTGTGTCACGAAGTCACTTTGCTATTAGGTTTTATGACGCCTCTAGCAAATGAAACTGGAGCTCCATGCTGACCCTTGGATGCACGGAAGGTGGGAATAACAGCGGCACACTAAGCTTGACCAGCTAGCATTGATACGTGGTCAATGTCATGCACTCAAAAAGATCATAGCCAATCTGCACGTACAGTAAACAAGTATCCAATCATAGCACACAAACATGATGAATGTCAATAAGATAGGCAGACATATTTGCTGAATCCGCGAAATCCTACTCTATTATCAGCTGTCTCTCTGAAAAAAGTAGTAAAATTAAGAAGAGAGACCAACATAGAGGAACAAAGCTACCCACCACTGACAGAGACAAAAGACCCCTCGTCTTTAACCTGAAAAAGCTGTTCTAAGGTAGATTAATGGCTGTGGGTTCACATTTTAAGAGATAAGACACAAATTTGATTTTGATTTAAACATAAACTATAAAGAAACAGTTTAACGTGTCTACGGTTAACGTCACCTTCCAATACTAACTACTTTTCAAAGAATGATGTAGTAATTAATAATTATTAGAGAACTCTGACCTCCTAAGAGGTAAAAAGAAATCAATTTAAACCTCGCGATCAACATAAATAGATGCTCCGTAATTATTTAGGTCTATTTTAAAATCCACCAATTAAGGTTATCTTCCGGTAGTTCCTTCAAAAGAAAGTCTATCTCGCATTAGTAGCGAGGACGCAAAAGACAGAGTCCACGCGTAACTGCAATGGCATCAAAGCACAGACACTAGGGCCGGTGCAGTCAGAGGCTCAGCATGTTGCGCCAATTAGATCAACAAATTAACCGACCTGATGAGTGAGTGAGTGAGTGAGCAAGCATCCAACCAAATCTTCCAAATTTAGGTTGGGAGAACTGAAGACTCGTCTTGATTGGTTCGCGATCACAGAAAGAAGACAGGGGTACAGGTAAATTCGTAGTAAATCTTTAGTGCGCATGTATGCAGATGCTGCTTTCATCTCCGCACCAATCTGCGGCGTCTACTCAAAAAGGGTAGGAAATCAAAGCCGAGGAAACCGGGAAAGCTACTGTTCTGGTCAGGGAGTTAGTTCATGGTGCCGGCCCGAGTTGGGTAGCTCTTTCACTGTCGACCGTGGATGAACCTGAGCAGAAGCAGGTCAGGCTGGCGGGCTTTTTTGTTCGACCCCAATAAGTGACTACTGACTCCATTCTTGATTCAGTATAAGGGCAAATGATGGTAGAATTTTCATAGAAATTGCATAAAATTTTCATAAAAATCAGCTTAATTTCATAATGAAAAGACAAAACAGAAAATTTTTACTCAAATCCAAAAGAGTCCTAAGTGCCACCGCTCCATTCTGATTTCAACGTGGCCTTCTCGGCCTATTTTGTCAAGTTTGATGAAGGGCAACGACCCACCAAAAAAAAAGTTAAAAAGTGAATGGGCTTCCTTTTCGATTCGGCCATGATTGTACTCTGCCTAATGAAGCTATTTGAGCTGGGCTTTAGGCCTTTGGGGCTCCAGAGTGGTCTCCATTCTGGACCTGGGCCAGATTACAGAAACAGAGCCGAGTAACGAATCCCTTCTCTCGTTCGAAGAAAAAAAAGACGAGAGACAGAAACGAGAATCTCCCCTACCGGGTCTTCCACCAGCTAGCTCCTCGTTGACCCAACCAGATAATCCGCCATAACACACGCCCACTTCCACTTCCCACTTCCTCGCCGTTCCAGCTCGCTGACACACGGGCTGCGACGCAGACCATCGGTGATTAGACCCACATGTCATCGAAACGAGCTATCTTTATGCACGTGAGCCACGCCTCACCGTCACCGCTTCGTCTTCCTCCGCTTTCCCCTCCTTTCCTGTCTCGGAATCGGAATTGCCGTTGCGAGGGGCGTCGGCGGCGCAGGAGGACGAGGAGGATAAAGAGGAGGCACCTAGCTAATTGCTGACAGGTGCGCCGCTTTGGTTCTCCTCCACCACCTCGTCTCTTCCCTTTTGTTCTTAGATAGATACGGGCGTCTAGCCACAGCTCGTGCGGGGTGCTGTGTCCGGCGATTCGAGGTTAGGTTCTTTGGTTCTCCTCCACCTCATCTCTTTCCCGGAGGCAAATCGTGTTGTAGTCAGTTTTGATTAAGAATGCTTGTTTCCTGAGAACCTCTGTTTTGACATGACTGGTGATGGTAATCCCTAATCAGTGTTTCTCGTGCACCTCAGACTCAGAGACGAGGGAAGTAAACATGTGGAGAGCAAATCAACTGTCTAGAGCAGACTCGAGAATGATGGTGGTCTTCGGTGGCTTCGCATCGAAACCGGCGACACTGACATTTGAAGAGTCCCTCAGATTTGTGAAAAAAGTGAAGGTATTTTTGCTTGGATCGTCTAGCTTCCATGATTACTTAACTTGCGGACTAACTGGCCATGTAAATGTCTGGTCCTGAATTCGTTTGCCCAGTTCGAGGTGTATCAACTATCTGAATTTTGGTGCTTGCATCTTATGGAATATAGGCGTACACCCAGTTTGCTGAATTTAGAATGAATGGGCCTACCTTGACTCCTTGATGTATGATTGAATAGTGTCACATAGCAATCAGCAAGCTATCTGCTAGCTAGTACTATGATTAGCATTACCTATCGTTCAGTTTCCCAGGTTCAGCTCACTGACTGGGAGAGCTGGGAAGAGCATCCCAGAGTATCTGATTAAGTCTCAAAGCATCCAACTGGGAACAGAGGAAGTTAAGATTGCAAAAGTACATTAGAATGTTCAAGAAACGGCCATGATGGCTGTTAAACTGATAAAACTTCTATAGTTCTATTGCAGTCATAAGGAGTTGAACCACGAGTTGTTTCTAAGTCTATTTTGCACCAGTCTACCAGTCAAATTTTTTTTTCAAGATCTTGCTTAATCGGGCCTTGTTTATTCATCAGGATGTTACACCTATGCTGGTCTCCAAGTAGGATAGTTTATCTGTAAAAATCCTTTCATCCTAAATAATTTACAACTAGATTTTCCTTGAATTTTCTTCCAAATGTATTGCAGCTGTTTTGTTGGTTGGAAGTCGATATAGGTATTATAATATCTACTAATCATTGTATCTATTACCTATGTTTCTCACGGTCTTTATTTTACAGGCTCGTGATTACATGTTGTATTTGTCGCTATTTGAAATCCTTGGCAGAATGGATTTGTCCCAGCTTGAGGCCTACCGAGAGGTATGAATGTCATTCAGTCCCCTTGTGGCCCATATAGGATCTATCAGTTAATCTTAGTTTTTTTGTTCTCCAGCTACAGATGCTGTTCCGAAACCACCCAGATTTGCGCGAAGAGCTCGAAAAATTCAGACCACCTGTGCCTACGAAGCAAGCTACAAACAACATTTGGCCGTGGGTTTTTGTGTGTGCTGTTCCGCTGGTTGCAGTCAGCCTAATGCCAGCGCTTGGAAGCCCAGTACTTTGGTTGGTTCAACAAACAATTGGTTAAAACACAGCGGTATGATTCTACTACCACTGCAATGCGTATATCAGTAGTTGACGTCCTCATTCACTTCGTCAGTAATCCAGTCAATATTGTCTTATATGTATATATATGTAGAGTAGTATTCTGGAAAGGGAATCAGTGTTCTGGATCAAGTAGCTCTTAAAAAAAGAATCAGTTGCTACTTGTAGGTACGCGAGTCCACTAAACAGTATCCATTTTGGCTATTTGAGTTGGTTTAATTGCCAATTCAAGCTTCCATGTGATCCCAGATGCCTCTTGTAACTGAGAGCAGTTTTTGTAATCCTTGGAGTGATATTGTACTGGGTATGGCTCCCACGTTATTCCATCAGTAATGTGATTAACGTGGCCGTACAAGCAGATATCAGAGTAGTGTTTGTTATGCATGTGAAATTGACTTTGTGGTACTACTATGTCGAGCTTCCCTGATAAGTTGCCCTCTGAGCTAGAACTGATACTCTTGTTGAACTTTCAGTCTGTCATTGTAGTCATCCAGATATGCCTGAGCTTTTGCATGGTCAATCAGGTGGTGGTGTAAGGAATTAAAGCCAGGCCCTGTAGAGCTGAACTGAGTTTTTTTTTTATGCCTCAGTAAGATAAGATCTGTACTGGTGTCGCAGTTAATCCTGAGTATATCTGACACTCTGACAATACAAGTTTTTGAGCTCTGAAACGAAGTAAGTACTTAGTATGTTACTTTTGACCGTCTGTATCACTCGATGGATGCGATGGATAGATGAATGGATGAATAGTCAGGATAGGCAGACAAGTCCTGGAAACCTGCGAAGAAAACACGAGACGGGTGCCGTGCGGCACAACGTTTTGGATCGCCACGTCAAGTGTTCGTCAACAAAGTGAAACGAGGCTCCGAACCCGTGGGCCGGCACCAACGCACTTGTCGATAAAGCAGCGTCGTCGTCGTCGTAGTCATCGTTAGTTAGAGATTAAAAGTAGCGCTAACAAATTGTAACTCGCCGCTGTTTCTGCAATTACGGTGAATTGGTAATCGATAATCTGCAGGGTATTTCCTTCTCCCCACCGCTTCCAGAAGACGTGCGATATGAGAAAACGTCTTGCAAACAATGCGTACTTCAGGAAGCAGCAGTGCCGAGAGACGATACATATTTCTATATTCAGCACCGTGCAGATATTAATCTATAACAGACCTAATGCGTCTGTTTATAAAAGCCCGGTCCATATAAATGGTTGCATGGCTAGAGCCACATGCGTACGATTCCCAAACCCTAACCACCACCTCCGCCGTCGCCATTGCCGCCGCCTCATCCCTCTCACGAAAATCCTAGCTGTGCCGCCAGTGCTAGTCCACCGCGCACGGCTTTTTAACCTGGAACGTGTGGATAGCGCCAGGAGGTGCTGAATCGACTGGACGGGAGGACATGGTTACCGTGACAGACTATTTCCTTTGAGTAGACGCGCGACCACATTGTACCTTGCTGCTTCAAACTCTCTTCCGCTTCGCCTACGTATCTATTGGTAACAGATCTCCTCTTACAATATTTTATGATTTTTTACTCTTAAAAATCATAGTTTTTCTTTTCTACTTACACACGATATAATGTCTCAACGACGATGTGCTAGATTATATGCACACAGAAAATACACTAAAAATTATTTTTTTTTATAAATTTGACGAATGAAATCTCTTCACAGACACTTTTTACAAATCTAAATAGATGAGCTTTTCTAGATCTCTCAGATGTTAGACCCACAACTAACCGAAATAAATATATGAGATAAAAAAAATTATTGAAAAATAAATCAAATTTATTTTAATATTAATATATTAAATTAATATTTTTTTAAAATCATATCATTAGCACGGACATTAAGACCAGTAAATAGTAGAAATTGTCTATCGTTACCATAGCCTATCAATCCCCTAGCGGTAGCATTGGAGCTGATCTCTGTGTAGTTTTATTATCTGGATGATGCGACTATAGTCGATATTCCGGTGTACTCCAGTAGATACGATCTATTATTTGTTTTAAGTACGAGATGATTGTATCGATAAGTTAATAGGAGGGTCTCACAAAGTTACGAGAGAGCATCGTATGCGTCATACGGACTGTTTTATCACCATTGTAGCTTATCCATCTCCGATATAAATCCTTCTTAGTAAAAGTAGATCGTAATTCGAACTATGCAGATTTGAATAGCATCATCATTTTTCCAATCCCGCTGCTTGCAATTGTTTTGTTTTCTGTGTTACGCTTTAGCTCTCAACGCAGTACCATAGCCATCCATCGAGCAAGGATTTCCACGCCAAAACAAACCTTAGCGTTGAAAAATTTTACAAGGCAATGATACGGTATTTGAGTGGATTAGTCGTGTACATGACCGGTAGTTTAACTGGAGTAGTTTTCCAGTGCTTCCTCGTTGTTCATGTTCCCAGCCTTGGCCGGCAGCAGCAGCTCGAACCTCAACCTAAATTATCCATTTGTTTCTTTATTTTCTCAAAAGAAAAAAAGCAAAATGGAAATTTCGACGCGTCACGCACGCACACCCGCACACAGAAACTGACAGGCGGACCCTAAAGCGTTCGTCGCAGAGAGGTTAACCGGCGGGCGTGATTCATCCACTGACATGTGAGCCCTCGCCGCTAATCCGCGCCGCCTTGAATTCCCCCGTCGGTTTTGCCCCAAAGACAAGCCAACCCGGCGTTGGAAGGAAAAAGGATTAATAGCAACCCCTTGGCCCGGTGAGGTCACCGTATCAAGCCGAGCGAACGAGCCCAACACACAAGGTTATACACAGCAGCAAGGCCGAGCGAGCGAGCCCGTCCGCTCTCTCGCGCTCGCTTCTTCTCCCCGGCCCTGCCTTGCCTGCCGCCCCTTGCCATTAGCTCCCGCTCGCTCGCTCGCGCGCCGCCGCCGGAGGGGATCGCCGGTGGTCGTTGCTGGTAGATCCGGCGCCGGAGGCGGCGGACAGGCGTCGCGGCGGGATCGGCGTCGGCGGCGGGGACGAATCGTCGCCGGTTTTCCGTTCGTGTGGCGGAGGAGAGGTCGAGGAGGAGGGGAAGGAGGAGGAGGAGGAGCCGCTGTCGGTGCATGGCGGCATGAAGCGCGCCAGGGACGACGCGCTCTCGGGGTCACAGCTCAAGCGGCCCAGCCTCGCCCGATCCGATCCGTGAGTCGCCGCCTCCCCGAGCCGCTTCGTCGTCGCCGCCGGGCACGCTTCCGTGGTCCCGACGCTTGTTTGCTCATTTCGGTTATCTTCGTTGCGCTTATTTTATTTTTCAGTTTTTGGGGGTTTCCCCCCTGCTTGATGGACTCGGCGAGGGGGTCGGAATATTTGAACGCCCCCGGACGGAATCGGGATATATCTAGGTTTTAACTCGGGAATTTGTGTTTGTTCGTAGGAATTTGATGTCTAGGTCGTAAAAATGCTAACTTTTACGCGAGTACTGTTCTCAGTGCTTTTACCCTGCGATCTGACGGTTTGCTCTTCTCCTGATGCAGGGCACCGCAGCAACAGCATATGCCTCTGCCGGGTTCAGCGTCCGCGGCGGCACCACCGCCTCCTCAGGCTGGTGCTGCGCCGCCGGCGCAGGCGCCGCAGCCCTCTGCTAGCGCCGCTGCGGTGGCCAACCAGAAGTTGACGACGAACGATGCGCTGGAGTACCTGAAGAACGTCAAGGATAAGTTCAAGGACAAACGGGAGAAGTACGAGGAGTTCCTTGAGGTCATGCGCGATTTCAAGAGTGAGAGGTTGGTCCGTGGTGCCGCCTACCTGATTCGTAGCACTTTCTTTGTTATCGTAGGTAGAGTGAAATACTGTGCTTCTAATCGGTTATGATTGTGGTGTGATGTTAATATGGATGCAGGATCGATACAAATGGAGTGATTATTCGGGTGAAAACACTGTTCAACGGGTACCCTGAGCTGATCCTTGGGTTCAACGCCTTCTTACCTAAGGGCTATGCAATCAAGCTACAGGAAGAGAAGAAGCCTGTCGATTTCGTGGAGGCTATCAATTTCGTGAACAAGATAAAGGTATAAATAAATTTATCTATCATTTTTCTATCACGTGACAGAGGTGACTCATTGGAATCTGTTGCTTTCCTTCCGCAGAATCGGTTCCAGCATGATGAGCATGTCTACAAGGCATTCCTGGACATCCTCAACATGTATCGCAAGGATAATAAGTCAATCCAAGATGTTTATCAAGAGGTCTCTCTTTCTCTTTTTTACTTTGGTGTTGTGTCTCTCCTTACCTGAGTTTGTGAGTTAACTTGTCTTTTTTTGGCAGGTTGCTTTGCTGTTCAGTGACCATAAAGATTTACTTGAAGAATTCCAGCACTTTTTACCGGATACTTCAGTGGCGCCGCAAGCAATGACCGCTTCAAGGGGTGGATTGGTTAAGCGGGAGGATAAGAGTTCAGCAATGCCTCCTGCCAGCAGGGCACATCACAATGATAAGGTATTTATGGCAAAGCAGTTTTGCAGGCATTGCTTCTTTTCAATTTGAATATTGTTAGATAGCCTTTTCTTGCAGGAAGTAGAGTTGTACAATTCAAAGTTCTAAATCTAATTGACATTGGCTTTATTTCTGTGTATACATATTGATTTGTAATTCCTCAGAGCTACCTGACAAATTGCCTTTTCTATCTTTTTTTTTTAGAGGGCTTATCCATCACATGCCGACCGTGACTTTAGTGTTGATCGTCCTGACGTGGAACATGATCGCCAGAGAAGGCGTCCTGATAAAGAAAAAGAACGGAAGGTGGAAAGGGATAGAAGAGATTATGAGAGAGACGACAAGGATGCTGAGCATGACAGCAGAGAGCTTGATATTGGACAGCGTAAGCGCAAACCTTTTCCAAGGAAGGTGGAGGATACTGCAGGTGCTGAGACACACCAAGCAGGAGCCAATGAGATGCATAGTGTATCTGCTTCTTCATACGACGATAAGGATGCTCTGAAGAGTAAGTCTTCAAGGATTTTTAACTAAGAATTACACATCATTTTTTTTTCTGTGGGATAACTGATGCCTTATATCCCCCTTCTTAACACTATATTGGAAGCAAAGATGTGATTTGGGTGTATGCACATGTCATTTCAATTACTTATAATCTTGGGGAATGTTTAGAAATGATGCACAAACAAATTTACTATTTGGGTGACATACCAATGTAATTGTTTCTTTAATACTTTTGAGGAACTTCTTTGCTTTTCACCTTTTTATTGCTTATGACTTGCTTAATCATCATTAGCAGTCTCATAAGTTTGAAGAATTTTGTTGTCATTAGCACACTCATATATTTGAAGATTTTGCTCGCTCCCTGCATGTTAATTGCACCCTCACTTTTCCATGCAATTTCAGGTGTATATACTCAGGAGTTCCATTTCTGTGAGAAAGTGAAGGAGAAGCTGGAACATGGGGCCTACCAGGAGTTTTTGAAATGTCTGCACATATACAGCCAAGAGATTATTACAAGGATTGAATTGAAAAACTTGGTTGGTTTCTTATTGAGTTATGCTTATTGTTGAAGTTTCATCGTTTCTAACTGTGCTTAATGGTTTATGCAATTCCTGTTGTGAGTTTACTTGACATTGAGTGAATAATGAACAAACTGAATTGATTTGTAGGTGAATGATATACTTCAACAGTATCCAGATCTCGTGGATGGATTTAATGAATTCTTAGAGCATTGTGAAAATATAGGTAGTCTTTTGTGTCATGGATAACTGTCTCACAAAATTTCCTTCACCTTAGAAGTCATTTTAATAATGTCTAAAATTCCTTTTCCCCTCTTGTGGCAGATGGATTTCTGGCTGGCTTCAATAAAAGTATGTGTTGACTACCTTGAAAATTTTTACTGGACTTTTATGACCCATTTAATAATTTAATGTTAACATTACTTATCTGAAATGAAGGGCAAGCTGCAAGGATCATTAAAACAGATGATAAAGAGAAAGACCGGGAGAGGGAGGACAGGGATAGAGATCGGGAGAAGGAAAGAGACAAGGAACGAGAAAGACTTGATAGAGGATTCATCAAGGATGGCTCTAGCCACAAATCTTCTTTATTACCCAAAGAAAAGTATAACTTGTCCAAACCAATTTCAGAGCTTGATCTCTCAAACTGTCAACGATGCACTCCAAGTTATCGCCTTCTACCAAAAAATGTAAGCTAATTCATGTCACAGTTCTTTATGTTCTGGGTCTCATGTAACATTTGGCTCGATCATGTTTGTAGTATCCCATGCCCCCTGCAAGCAACCGGACGGATATTGGAGCCACTGTTCTCAATGACCACTGGGTATCAGTGACATCAGGGAGTGAAGATTATTCATTCAAGCACATGAGGAAAAATCAATATGAAGAAAGCTTATTTAGATGTGAAGATGACAGGTTCTCATTTATATTTATTTATTATATGCTGATGACATTGCACTTCATTTATATTTGTTATTGTGCTTCATCTATTTGAACTTTGATTAGAATAGCCTTTGGACCATTTATATTACCCAGTGCTTAGAGGCCCACAATCATTGTTCTGTGCCATATCGTTGTCTAGTGTTTATATTTTTTTTTATATGACTACTGCATCTGCATGGTTGAGGTCCTATAAACTTATAAGCTCGTGTTTTACAGTAATACAACCACAGTCCAATAATCATGTGGAAACATCATGCTTACGTTGCACGTTATCGTTATTGGTGTTCACATATTCCTGAATTGGATCAGTGATTATTGCCTATTTTTTATTTCATTCCCTGTTTGATGGAGAATTCATTATTTTCCTGTTACTAATTGTGCCATGAACAAGAAGTATGTCAGTAGAAATTTGAATCTATACCGGAGGAACTTGTGTATTTCTTTGTGGAGTCCGAGTCTCGTAAACACTAACTTATTGGCGTTGCAACCGAAATGGAGAGTGATTGTTCCTAATGTTTTAAATAGACACTTGAAGTTATGTGATTATACTGCTGAAGCTTGTATGTGGGTGATATGTGTTAAGATACAATATGAATGAAGTCCATGTTTACAATTTTGTATGTACCACCTATGATAGCTGTGTATATGTTTCCTAGAGTAACTTTTTCCCATCATGCCATGTAACCAGCATCCAGCATTATGCGACTGATTTAGTATATCTTTCTGAGGTGCCCCTTATGTATACTTTATATGTACTGTCCCAAGTGCTGGTTAAAATGTGTCCCAAACTTCTTCAGGTTTGAGTTGGATATGCTGCTAGAATCAGTTAATGCAGCAACCAAGCGTGTTGAAGAGCTGATAGAAAAGATGCAGGATAACTCGATAAAACCTGATAGCCCTATACGCATTGATGAACATTTAACTCGTA
>BCLG01000314.1:0-31793 GCA_001602295.1 Zoysia matrella
GCACTAAAAGTCTTTGACTACTAACAACTGTTAATTATAGTTGAGCACTCTCACTATTGCTGCAAAAAATAGATTTCAGACATATTAGTTATAAATTTTAAAACTGTGGAATTATGTACTCTACACTTCTAACATGTCCTTTCTGATGCAGTCTAGAAAACTTAAAACGCTTCTGGAGTCTACATTTGGATGGGACCTAAATAACAATACAGTGAACCTTATTGATGAAAATGACGAGGTAAATATGGACCCTCATCAATTTTGATAGCTCTTTTGTGCAACATGTCAACGAGAAAACTAACAGTTCGGCATATGATGGCAGTTTGCACCTGTGGTTGTGGAAATGAATGGGTCATAGACCAGTGAAATCACATTCCAATGCATTTCTCGGGGATATGCTATAGTTGTAGGTATGCAACAAACTTCTCTAACTTTCTACTGCGATTGGTATGCTGAATCACGCATGATGCTAGATTACTGTTTTATGTGTTGCGCGCTGCTGGAATCGTAGATGCTTATGATTCTTGGTGCTGGCGCATAGTGGTGCGCGGATGCTTCCAAGTTTTATTGCATGTACTTATGCAGGATACGTGATTAACGGTTGACTTGCTTACCAGCTGACTACTTGTATGAAGATGGAGATGTACTGTCCTCTCTTCAGTGGTCCTTTGGCATCCTAGTTTCTGAAGAGTGTGCATGTAAATATATGGAGAGCTTAGACCTAAACTTTTTACCTGCAGTAGAGAAAGTGTATCCTTGAACCTGGTGGTACAAGTGTATGATAGTGTCCTACTATGTGAGAAAGCGTGTTAAGTTTATTTTAGGAGTTGGGATGAAGTTATCTTTTAAGTTCAATTCTCTATTGAACAAACAGAAAGTTAAACGCCCTTTATATTTTCTGAAATTTCAATCTCTGCAGGGCCAGTGGTTTGATAAAGGGACAATTGTGTTTTTATGTTTTTACAGGTTTGTGATTTTATTTTTACTATTTGAAAATGAACATTTTGTTTACCTTTACTTTTAACACAGTTAGCCTCATTACCAAAAATAATTAAAGAAAATAAGAAAAAATTAAATAAAATAGCAAAATATCATTGTATCACTCTCTTTATTCTCGTCAATATCTCAATATATTCATACAAATTTATAGAAATTATAGGGAAATTTATCAAATATTTTAAAACAGCTCAAATATTGATAAAATAATGTTGAATATTATGTTAAAATATTATCAGTATTTCTATAACATTGAATAAAATTATAACCTTAAAAAATAGGGTAAATCAATGGTATTTTGTTTTGTAAATGTCATATTTAACACCGTTAAATTGTTTTAACGGAGTAGAGGTAAACAATCACTTTTGAAAATAAAAAACAAAATCATAAACCTTAAAAAATAAAATAAAATCACGAACTTCAAAGTAAGGATAAAAATACAATTGCCCTTTTTATAAATACGGAGTACATCAAAAAGAAGCTTTGATAGTTGATACCGAGAACCATCTGGTGGTTTTATGTTTTGAAGCTTTTGCTGCAGCTGTAGTTCAAGGAATCCAGAAGGCCCCTACCACGGATTTTTTGGTTCCATTCCATCCACTGAATCATTGATGCTGGTCTTGCTTCAACATGAAATCCTCTCAATTTGGGAATTTACCTTACAAGTCCTAGGTATAAATTGGAACGGAGCAAACGATTTAACATACGCTTATTATGATGGCCCACTTGTCTGTAACAAGACTAAAACCCCTGTCTTTTGGATCGTTTGGCGGTAATTCAACACAGCACGTGCCTAGATGCGGCCTAGTCACTTGTAATCTTTGTGCCGGTCCTGTTGAAAAAGAGGTGCGAATGGAATCTAACAGCATGTGGCTCCCCTCATTAACCTTGGGATGTGGGTAATTTATTCGAGGCCTAAGCTAGCTTTAAACTTTGTTGACAGCAGTAGGATGGGTATGCGCTTGGGATGCTTTTTAGGGTTTCAGTTCTCTGGTTCCTACGAGCGTCTCTTGAGAGTTCTTCCATGCAGTGCATTCTTGTGTTCTGGGTTTTCCAGTCAAGAAATAACTGTCTTGAGTTGTTCTAATCAGTGAATCCTAAAAGAATTTTATTATACGTACATACGTATCATGGTTTATTAAGGTCTGAAACTGGTATCCATTTTTCAGATCACATTGAGAAGCAGAAGATGTTATTGTATTGTTTTTAACATTCTAAATACATGGATCATTGATATTCCTTATGTGAAGCGCCGTTGTGCAATAGCGTAATTTAACAGTTCAAGTAGTAAACTAGAGCTAATTATTGAATCTGTTGCAAAACTGCACAGTTCATGCAGTAAAAAAAAATTAGTCTGGACTAATATGTATTTAAGCATCTCTGCTGCCTGTAACACTCCACTTGGATCTAGAGAAGAAAACGAGCGATGCATTGGGATCTAGAACCTCTTGTTTTACCGAGCGAACTCGTTGCTCCCGCTGCCTTTGTGCCTGCCTGCAGGCTGCAGAGCAGTAATTAATTTAGTTGCAACCAGTAAGAAGGAATTTTTACAGCAAGCTCGAGCTGTACTCTTCCAGGATCCACATGCATGCGCTGCATGATTCGGTCCTTGAAGTTTTAACAGTTTAATCTCTACATGGGGCATGTCCTTGCAGCGAGCTTTGTCACCCACAACGGATCATGATTATATACTGCGCGCATAGATTAGAAGGAGTTCTGGGAGTCTGAAACAAAAATAATCAGCGTTTGGAAAATATTAGCAGCATTTGAACAAACAGCTAAACTAAAGAGGTTTGAACACTTGCCCTGTTTTTTGTTCATTCTAGAAAACTTTACATTTGAGTTCCATACCATCCAACATTTGCTCAAGAACAACGTTCAGTTCCTTAATCGTTCACTTAATTTTCATGTGTAAGATGAGTTAGACAGAGTTAGTGTCTTCTTGAGATGCTTTTCTAATTAAGCTCAGTTTAGAATTCAATGTAATTAAGATAATCTCGTTAGGTCAAACTGCTTTCAGATATCTTTGTTTCCTGTAGGATTCTTCTTTTCAAACTGGGTTAAGGTCCTCTCTTTGGAATAAATAAATTTTTCCTCATTCCTAAGGTTTTTTTCTGTGAAATTCCTGTGAGATTTCTACGAAAATCTTACATTTCAAAAGAAGCCTAATTCGGGTTTGAAAAGAAACACATTGGCGACAACGAAGGACTAAGCCCATGATGATCACAAAGCCATCCTAGCTAGCTACTCCATCGATATGCCTCCAGTTCCTTCTGCTTGACACCATTCCTCAAAAGAAACCCCAAGCTATAGTACAGCCCCCATTCGAACCACAACACCTTTGAGCTATAGAGATGCTTTAGTGGAGACACAATTGACTAGTAGTAGTAGTAGTAATTAACCTAGCTGCAGCTAATTAGCATGGCTCCGATTTAACTATAGGTGGCCGTATGTACCCACACGCCCAGAGTCCGGTGCCAGGCCTATCCCCTCTGTCTCAATAGAGCTTATTTTTAGCTTTTGTTGACTACAATTTTGATCAATAATTTTGATAAATTTAATTAATTTTAATATTATAATTATATATTATAAAAATATTTCTTTTGATGAATTTAAAAGTATAAATACTAGGTTTGTAAATTTAATCTAATCTATAAAAATTATTAGTCAAAGCATCGATCAACAAAAGTTAGAAATAAGCTTCTACTAGAACGGAGCTCGTACATTTTTAACATCAAGAGTAAATAAGAGATTAGACAAGGGGTTAGACTATAGTTTAAACAATGTTAATGTCATAGGAGTTTATATAGGGGTAACGTGGTTAAGTTGATAAAAGTATTGCCGGCCACCTCTCAGGACCAGGTGCATGGTAACTTCATTCTGAATGTTACCATTTGTTTGCAGTAACATTTTGAAACAGCTTAGTAGTTCATTTTCTTTTACAAGTATAATCATTTCTTCACTAATTAAACAAGTTGCAAACTTGGGAGCATTGCAATGTTCACAAAATAAGATTTTGAAAATGGGCACAGCTGCAAGCTTTATGAGGGCAACTTGAAGAGGCAGCAGATGCGTGGTTGCAGAGCTCAGAGAAGATGAATTACTCGTCGTTATCATCTGTTACAGTAATCAACTAGGAGTATTCCTACTCCATTTGTTAATGTTAACTCTGCTTAATTAGCCATGTAGCTCCTGACAGCGGCATATGCACCTGCTCACCGCCGCGTGACCTACGCGTGTGATCCGATGCATAACCCCATGCCGGCATCTTCCCGGTTCTCCATGCACGAAATAAACAAAAACTTAATTACTATTCTTTCATTTTTTTTAGTTAGGGTTAAATTACAATTTTATCTAAAATAATTAAAATTTTCGTCACAGCAATAACAAGTAAAAAAAATGAAAGGAGTATATGAGATAGGGACAGGGTTGCAGGTCCATCTTTTTTTTTTTTTTGGAAATGGATATATGGATAGGCTGGAAATCAAGCAGATTTCATTTTCTCAAGTAGGCAGTAGTGAACTTGAGTTTATAATCACAAGCATATCACTCTATTTTTCGGGCATTATTTCTTTTCTATGCCTTCTGTCTCAAAATAATTTTACGTTTGGGTTCCATTCTATAGATTTGGTTAAATGAGACTTGTACTTTAAATCTGTTGTAGAAATACTTTCACAATATTATATTTTTATATTATAAAGTTTATTAAATTTATAAAATATTAGTCAAAAAATATGCTTGACTAAATTTGAAGTAAGCTTGTTCTAGGATGGAGGTAGTAAGATTTGCACATCGATTTTAGGGTTCGGAACAAATGGCACGCCAAGGCAACAGCCTTTCCCTCTAGATTTAGGGCTGCCAAACTTTTGCCACACCAAAATTTCGATGCGCCGCTGTAATTTTGATAAATGTCTGCTTCGTTATTGACTTATGGTGTGCCGCAATTGTTCAATAGACTTCTAGTTTATTTTTTATGCCAAAACTTACAAAATTTATGGCTTGTTTGAATGGCTGCTAAATTTTACGGCACCGTAAGTTTCGCATGCTAAAAGTTTAGTGAAAAAAATTGGTGCTACAAGTTTAACAAGTTTTAGCATAAAAAATAAACTAGCGTTCTATCGGAAGATTGTGGCATGCCATAAGTTCGACAAATTAAACAGTTACCAAAGTTATCATGGCACACCGAAATTTTCACGTGGTAAAGTATATGCCATCAAAATAGCCCCTTAGGACAGGGTTTGTTTCTCCGAGTTCAGTTTTTCGATTGTGCCAAAAACTAGTCGGCTAGTCAATTTTAATACAGTGCTAGATTTGATTTTGGATCGGAAACCGATCACTTGCCTAAATCGAATCAACTGGTTTCATCGAAAATCGTAAAAACTGATCGAGATTTTAAACAGTTTCTAAAATCCTGCTTACGGTGCCAATTTGTTTGCTGAACTTTTGACGCGCTACACATATGATGTGTCAAAACTTGATGTATTTGATAATTGTTTGCTGCACGTTGCATTTTGAAAAGCAAAGCCTCATTTGTCAGTGCCGCTCTAATTTTCTTTCCCGCGCTCCGATGCGCTCTGTTTCTCTCTCCTCCACCACCAGCAAGAGAGAGAAGCAACAAAACAACGAGCATTGAGAGGGTTTTGAGGAGCCCGACGCATCGATCGGTGCAAAACCCATTCATCGTCCACCTCCTCCTGCAACAAGCAAGCAAGCAGGGCGCAGCAGGACACAAGCAAACACCTTTGAGGGTTTTGGGGAAGAGAGAGAACCAAGAGAGAGAAAGTGGAAGAATGCAGGAGTCCATAGAGATCGTCGCCTCCCTCAAAGGGGGAAGGCAGCAAGCAACCGAGCGAGCGATCAGTTTACCTGGTGGGTTGTGCCCTGCCCGAGCCCCCCCAAACACCGCGCACTTTTTGATGCGGCTGCCGTTGCCATTGCCATTGTCGTCACCAAGCCCCATGCGCCGCCGCCACGTCTTTCCCCTCCTCGTACTCCACCTCCTCCTCCTTCTCCTCTTCGCCGCCGTGTCCTCCTCTTCTGCTGCCAGCAACTCGGAGGTCGCGTTCCTGACGGCGTGGCTCAACACGACGGCGGCGCGGCCGCCGGACTGGTCGCCGGCGACGGCGTCCCCTTGCAACTGGTCGCACGTCGAGTGCGACGGCCGCGGAGGGAGCGTCACGTCCGTCAGCTTCCAGTCGGTTCACCTCGCGGTGACGGTCCCCGCGGGGCTCTGCGCCGCGCTGCCCGGGCTCGTGTCGTTCGTCATCTCCGACGCCAACCTCACCGGCGGCGTCCCCGACGACCTGTGGCGGTGCCGCGACCTCGCCGTGCTCGACCTCAGCGGGAACGCGCTCACCGGGCCCGTCCCGCCATCGCTCGGGAACGCGTCGGCGCTCGAGACGCTGGCGCTCAACTCTAACCAGCTGTCGGGGCCGGTTCCGGCGGAGCTCAGCGGCCTCGCGTTGACGCTCAAGAACCTGCTGCTCTACGACAACCGCCTCTCCGGTGAGCTCCCGCCGTCGCTCGGCGAGCTGCGTCTTCTCGAGTCGCTGCGCGCCGGCGGCAACCACGACCTGTCCGGCCCGATACCGGACTCGTTCTCCAAGATGACCAACCTCATCGTACTTGGCCTCGCCGACACCAAGATCTCCGGCCCACTGCCGGCGTCGCTCGGCCAGCTCCAGAGCTTGGAGACGTTGTCCGTGTACACGACGGAGCTGTCTGGCGCTATCCCGCCGGAGCTCGGCAACTGCTCAAATCTCACCTACATCTACCTCTACGAGAACTCGCTCTCTGGCCCGCTGCCGCCGTCGCTCGGTGCGCTGCCGCAGCTGCAGAAGCTGCTCCTGTGGCAGAACGCGCTCACCGGCCCCATCCCGGAGTCGTTCGGCAAGCTCACGTCGCTGGTGTCGCTGGACCTCTCCATCAATTCCATCTCCGGCGCCATCCCGGCGTCGCTCGGGCGACTGCCGGCGCTGCAGGACCTCATGCTCAGCGACAACAACATCACCGGCACCATCCCGCCGGAGCTGGCCAACGCCACGTCGTTGGTGCAGCTTCAGCTCGACACTAACGAGATCTCCGGCCTCATCCCGCCGGAGCTCGGCCGGCTCTCAGGCCTGCAGGTGTTCTTCGCGTGGCAGAACCATCTGGAGGGCGCCATCCCGGCGACGCTGGCTTCCCTCGCCAATCTCAATGCGCTCGACCTCTCGCACAACCACCTCACCGGCATCATACCGCCGGGGCTATTTGCCCTGCGCAACCTCACCAAGCTGCTCCTCCTGTCCAACGACCTGTCAGGTCCGCTTCCGCCGGAGATTGGCAAGGCGGCCAGCCTCGTGCGGCTGCGGCTCGGCGGCAACCGCCTCGGCGGTTCGATACCTGCTGCGGTGTCCGGCATGAAGAGCATCAACTTCCTTGACCTCGCCAACAACCGTCTCGCCGGCCCGGTGCCCGCCCAGCTCGGCAACTGCTCGCAGCTCCAGATGCTCGACCTTAGCAACAACTCCCTGACTGGGACACTGCCGGAGTCACTCGCCACCGTGCACGGCCTGCAGGAGATCGACGTCTCGCACAACAAGCTCACCGGCACGGTGCCGGACGCGTACGGGCGGCTGGAGGCGTTGAACAGGCTGGAGCTCAGCGGCAACTCACTGTCCGGACCGATACCGGCGGCGCTCGGGCAATGTCGCAGCCTCGCGCTCCTGGACCTCAGCGACAACGAGTTCACCGGGAACATCCCCGACGAGCTCTGCGACATCGACGGGCTCGACATCGCGCTGAATCTGAGTCGGAACGGACTCACCGGGCCGATTCCGGCCAAGATATCGAAGCTGAGCAAGCTCTCAGTGCTCGACCTCTCATACAACACGCTCGACGGCAGCCTGGCGCCGCTCGCCGGACTGGACAATCTCGTCACGCTCAACGTGTCGAACAACAATTTCTCCGGCTACCTCCCCGACACGAAGCTTTTCCGGCAGCTCTCGACGTCCAGCCTCGCCGGCAATTCCGGGCTCTGTACCAAAGGCGGGGACGTGTGCTTCGTGAGCATCGACAGCAACGGCCGCCCGGTGATGAACTCCGCCGAGGACGCGCAGCGCGCGCACCGCCTCAAGCTGGCCATCGCGCTGTTTGTGACGGCGACGGTGGCGATGGTGCTGGGCATGATCGGCATCCTGCGCGCGCGGCGGATGGGCACCGGCAGGAAGAGCGGCCGCGGCGGCAGCGACTCGGAGAGTGGCAGCGGGGATCTGTCGTGGCCGTGGCAGTTCACTCCGTTCCAGAAACTGAGCTTCTCCGTGGACCAGGTGGTGCGGAACCTGACGGACGCCAACATCATCGGCAAGGGCTGCTCCGGCGTGGTGTACCGCGTGAGCCTCGACACCGGCGAGGTGATCGCCGTCAAGAAGCTGTGGCCCAGCAGCACCCACGCGGCGGCCACGTCGAAGGACGACGGCGGCCGCGTCCGCGACTCGTTCTCGGCGGAGGTGCGCACGCTGGGCTCCATCCGGCACAAGAACATCGTGCGGTTCCTCGGCTGCTGCTGGAACAAGAGCACCCGGCTGCTCATGTACGACTACATGGCCAACGGCAGCCTCGGCGCCGTGCTCCACGAGCGCCGCGGCGGCGGCGGCGGCGCGCAGCTGGAGTGGGACGTCCGGTACCGCATCGTCCTCGGCGCCGCGCAGGGCCTCGCGTACCTGCACCACGACTGCGTGCCGCCGATCGTCCACCGTGACATCAAGGCCAACAACATACTCATCGGCCTCGACTTCGAGGCCTACATCGCCGACTTCGGCCTCGCCAAGCTCGTCGAAGACGGCGACTTTGGCCGGTGCTCAAACACGGTTGCCGGATCCTACGGTTACATTGCACCTGGTTCGTTCTCGTTTCGATCGTCTCATGTTTCTGAATTCGCCTGAACATTGCTGATGGTGGCTACATTGATGGTGCAGAGTACGGGTACATGATGAAGATCACGGAGAAGAGCGACGTGTACAGCTACGGCGTGGTGGTGCTGGAGGTCCTGACCGGGAAGCAGCCGATCGACCCGACGATCCCGGACGGCCTGCACCTGGTCGACTGGGTGCGCCGGTGCAAGGGCGGCGCTGCCGACGCGCTCGACCCGGCGCTGCGGGGCCGGACCAACTCCGAGCTGGAGGAGATGCTGCAGGTGATGGGCGTCGCGCTACTCTGCGTCAGCCCGACGCCGGACGACCGGCCGACGATGACGGACGTCGCGGCGATGCTCAAGGAGATCCGGCTCGAGCGCGAGGACGTCGCCAACGTCGACGTCCTCCTCCTCAAGGGCGGCGGCGGCGGCGCGTCACCTCCTCGCGCCGCCGTGCCGGCGAAGGCGACCGCGACGTCGTCGACGTCGACGTCGAGCACGCCGCCGTACCCGCAAGGCACCAGCAACAGCTGCAGCAGCAGCAGCTTCTACGCTCCCATCTACTCGACATCCAAGGCCAAGTCGACATCTGGCTGAAGGAAGAAGAAGGCGAGCATTTTGGAGCACGGTTGTGATGGGGGCGAGCTGTGTGAATGAAGGGGAGAGGACAGGGTTAAGGATAGGTCGTTTGAATTTTGTATTTTGATGAGAGTTCCGTGCGTTCTGTTCGAATAAAAATCAAAATTTGTCTGAATTCAAATGCAACCGCGCTTGCAAGATTCGCCGTCTGGTGCAGATTCAAAATTAGACGTTTTCCGGAAGTCTGCGCAATTCCTGGCAATCCTGTAACGGAACCGACATCCTCGGGGTTTGTCTCTCCCCGCCGTCCCGTCGCTCGCACCACCACCCGCAAAACCGTAGCCGCAGCCGATCGGATCGCAGCCATGGCCCTCCACGTGGACACGAAGGAGACTGCTCCCCTCGTCGGAGCCAGGCACGCGGCGCCGGCGGCCGCCGCGTCCGTGGAGACCCCGGCCGAGGAGGACGCAGAGAAGTACGGGTGCCTCGATCGCGTCCCGTACAAGCCGTTCCCATGGCGGTGGCGGCTCCCTTGCATCGGAGCGAACCCCGACGCCATCCTCCCCGGACAGCCGCTGGACGCGGAGCAGATCGAGATGCTTGCAAAGTAATCCAACCCCTCGCTCCGTTCCTGCCCATCCGATTCCTGCTCCTGCTTTTCTTCACGATCATATACGACTGTATGATTGATATTGTTCTATATTTCTATTTGTTATCCTGAACGACTACAAGAATCCGGTTCGTGACCTTCCCTTTCCTAGGACCTATGATGTATGCATTACTGTCATCCCTTTTTTTGAGACAAAGAAGAATTATGTTAAAACGTGGCTGAGTACATCTTCATCAAATTATAAGCACTCTGGACTATAAAGAAAATAAATCTAAGTGCACCCAAATACTGCTTTTCATTTTCATAGTACTCATGTATCAAGGAGCTCCAAAACTCGGTTCTAAACCTGTATACAGGTTCATATGAATTGGGTCTGGAATTGCAATAAAAGATCAGTCACTGACACATGAAATTGTTTCCTTTCTGTTGGACACACGAAAACCAAATCACTAGGTTTTCTCAAGGAAGTTCTTTTTTTTTTTTTCGAGGCTCGTGGCAATGATTCCACTGAAGTCGTCACCTGCATCCCCTTAGGTTGGTCTTACTTCTTTCTAGCTTGATGCATCTTGTCTCTTTACTCTTTTTACGACAAACATGTCATATACGTTGTAAGTCATTGGAATATCACTATCATACCAGTGCGAAGAAAAAACAGGGTATTGATAGTGCCAAGTGTAGGAAAAACAGGGTAAGACCATAAGATCCTCACTACAAGGCATGCCAGCCATGTATAGAAGGGAAAGGCTACTGCTGAATGTGCAAGAACTATCTCCTTAGCAAACCTGAAGGAAACTGTTTCCATAACTGAATTTCTGAATGACAGCGAGACTGAGCACAACCCGCATTTTCAGCCGTTTTCCTGTGAATCATCAGACAACAGCGCCTGCATCGTCCTTTTTTTTTTTTATTTGGCATTGTTCATACTTCATTCTCCGCATAACAGGATGCCACCGCCTCGCCCACGGCACATCACCCCCATCCTTTCCCTGCCAGCACTAGCGCAGGGTTGCTGCAAATCCCCTGTGAGCGATGGCACAGCAGCGGTCTGGCAGTGTAAGCGGATCAAAGTTGTGCTGATTTCCTATCTGTCTTGACATGCTCCGCAGCCAAAGGAACGATGAAACTTTTAAACTTTGGGGTGCCCCTATTCGTCTGTTCTGCGCCTCTCTGGTGTGTTGCGCAGATTTGATTCATGTGAGGATAGATTGCAGATTGCAATTGCCTTTTTTGTTCTGCTGATTGCATAAATAGTGTTGATATATTATATGGTATCATGCTGTTTAGGCCTCAGGCCGGGCTGGTGACATGATGCATTTGTTTCTATGATATGGATAGCTTGGTGGGGTGGGGGGCACCAAAGGGTTTACATGTTCCTGGCAGTTTTTTTATTGACAACAAGAGGAATTCCTTTTTGTTACAATTGTGATCTGTTTGCAGAGCCTTACTTGTAATAATCCAAGTTATCACCTTTGGTATTCCTTTTTGTTGCTTTTGGTACAAATTATTTTTTGTCTTGTTTTTTTCAGATGAACCAGTTACTGAAGCCTACAGTGTCTTTGGTGGTCTAAACGTCGTAGCGGCGAATGTATGACCCTCTCTGTGTTTCTGATTGTCGCACAGCATGATCATTCTCTTACCTTCTGAAATGTGCTATCGACGCTCCGATGCGCTGCATCCACCTGTCGTCCCGTGCGTTTGCAGGGGATACCATACGCAGGACATGATCCCGTCGCTTTTATATTCCACATCATGACATTCGGAAGATATCTTGCTGTGGAGAGAACAACACCCGCAAAGTCTGAAATGTGCTATCGACGCTCCGATGCGCTGCATCCAAACGATTTCAGTTTTGACTGTCCTGATCTGCTCTTGTCCTGCTCCTGTTAATGATAAATGTTCGCAAACTTTGAAAACTGTGTGTATGTTGCTGCTGGATAAGTGTGAAATGTTATCCTTTTCCGCTACTGAACTTTTCTTCTTTTTATTGATGGAGAAACCTACCGTGATGTAATTTTCCTTACTGATGGTAGATTGTGGACAGCCCGGCGTCCAAAACTTTGTTGCTCCTTGATTGGATTGCGTTTGTTTTGGCTGCAGTCCAACAACCTGGTAACAGGTACTATTTTTTTAAGCCTTTTCTGTACATCAGTGTCACCTTAATGCATTTCTGATGTAAGTCGCATTATGTCGGTGTTTTTATTTAACTGTTTTTTACGCGATGGGGCAATGGTGCCGGCGGGCAGGCGGCACGGGGAGGGACACCTTTTCCACCGCCTCGCCGGATCCGCCCACCGGCTCCCTCCTCATGCTGCGCCCCACCGGCTCCGGCTTGGGCGACGCTGCAGCTCCGCCTCTCCTCACTGGCTCCCCGCCGGCCTCACCTGTTTTGGCTCCCTACTGCCACTGCTAGCCGCACCCCTGCCGACGTCACCGCTTCATAAACGTTGCTCTGCTTCTCCTCTACGCAAGATTCGGCCGAGATCGAGCCGCGAGCATCACTGTTGATGTGATGTTGTGGCCGGCCTGGATTCCGGCTCCTCCCCTCCTGCTCGCGTCCACCATGGCGGCTACCTCTGATCTACCAGGTCTGCTTTCAGCAGTCAAATGTGCATGCCCATGAATTGCTTTCATTTCAGGACAGCTTCACTGTAATAATTCTTAAGAAAATATGTAAAATCAATTTTATAAATGTGAATACTGGCTGGAAATTTTTGTTTCCTCATTAGCACACTAGATAAAATTAACCATTATATTTGTTACTATTTCAGGTCAGCCATAGATAAACAAATTGAGTTTTGGTATGGTCATTGTGTTTGACATTTTTGTTACGTCTTTGCCATGGTGCTAGGTTAGTATGGAGATAGTGTTTGCCATTTGAAAATTTTAGGCCTCAAGAATTGAGGAATTTAGGTGCCAGCTTGATTTCTGAAATGGCATATGACTTTTTTTTTCCCCTTGATATAACAATACAGATCTAATTTTGGACAATCTTAATGAGCCCTCAGAAACTTTATTCTATACCAATTTAGTCTCTTGTGCAGTCAGGGCTAATGCTTCCATACTATCAGTGACATACTATATTGTGCAAAATAATGGTAGTCTTGTACTTAGGTCTTGGGTGTACCACACTTGTATGCAGTGCTTATTCTGCAATAAGACTGTAGTTATGCGGTGGATTTCACATTGTGAAATGGTTATTTTGATTCCTCACATGGTAGTCCAAGCCTTTCTTATAATAGGGAAATTAGCATTTTTGTCTACTTTTGAAAGAATAAACAACTTTTGTCATAATTGTTTATCCCTAATTTTTTTTGGGTATTATTCTAGCATTGCAGGCTCTCCAGTTAAAGTTTTTCTTGAATCAGTATGAAGAGATGTTTAGGAAATTTTACAATCAAACCAGCATTACCATGTATTCCTACCTTCCAATGTTTAAATCTTTCAACAGAACAAAATGTGATACTTAATTGTTTTTACAGTTCTCCTCTTTGTTATAGGATGATTTTCTCTTGTGTACTTCTTTAAAAGCCTCAGTTAGTGATGTTTGCTTTCTCATTTACTTTGCTAATCATTACTTTGCTAATCATTTTCTCATTAACTTTGTCATTCTCTTAATTAGTAACCTTCTTGATTACAACCTACAGATGCTAATCCTTGCTGCTCTTGTTCGTAACATATATCTGAAGATCAGGATGCATGTTGAAGCCATGGTGTCTAACCAGCCAATTTGGCAGACCAGCTGCATAACAGAGCTTCCAACAGGATACTCAAGTGTAAGCAAATCCAATTCTCAGTTGTCACTGCCTGAACATCGAACTCTGATTGCTTATCAAGTTGTATCCATGCCTGTGTGTAGGAGCTGGGAGCCGGAGGTCCAATGGCACAGCTGCTGGTGCCTTTTTCACTTGGACTCATCATGGTTGGCTATAGTTATATATGCCATTTGGCCTTCTCTATGCACTGGTCATCATTTGTTTGAATTTCTGATGGTGAAGTGTGGCTTGAAGTGTTTAAAACTTTTGGAAATCATTCATGTGTACATTGTTTACTGTCTCATTAAGGTCCATGCTATTAAAATTGCTTTTCTTTTGCACTGAAGCTGCTCACCGTTCTCTTTCATATTTTGTAGAGATCTCTATTTTGTATTCCATCTGGTATACTGTTGATTCAACTTTGAAATTGGTGGGGGCGTGAACTGTTGAAATTGAAATGATTGATATCTTGGCAACTTCATAATTTTGAACTATGAATTATATCTTGTCGTTTTATAATTCATCTCTTTGAACCTTTTTATATCATCAAATGTCACCATATTATTTGCATTATCACCGTAGCGTTAGCACGGGCGTTGGACTAGTAACTAGTCTATTTTTAAGTTCATTTTGCTACCCTCAAGTTAAGTCAAAGTTTAAATAATCTTTTAAACTATGTTTTGATTTATTTTACCTCGTTAAAACATGATTTTAGGTTAATTTACCCTTTTTATGACAAGTAATTGGAGACAGAGGGAGTAATATGTATACTCAAAGAGAGTAGTTCTATATGCACGTAAATCTTAAAGTTTTTTGTGAAGAAAGCACAATCAATGATACGTAAATCATAAAGATTCTAGGGCGGACGCTCAATCAATCATATAGTCATCTCAGAATATTTTTCCCTAGTCAGAGCTTCTATTTTTATGATGATTCTAGGCTCAATCAGCTGTGGAATGCATGCTTTTTATATAGCAGCCAATAGTTTCCACCATGACCTGTGATTAAACGATTTAATTTTTACGCTCAAACAAGATATTTGTTCTTTGCGTGATCAATCATGATAGTTTTTTTGTGCTTAACACTGTTTACACATGGACAGGCGATGGGGGTCGTGGTCGGCAAGCCGGTAAAAGTTATAGTGAGGAGGGGGAGTGAGATAAGGTGGTTGTGAATAGAGTGAGTGATACATAGTTTTTATAAGTGAGACTCAATTTTTTTTAAAAAAATAGAAGATTTTTTCATTTGTCTATTTATCAATTCGACAGTGATGGAAATATGTGAAGAGGCTAATAGCAAATTGGCTTACCAGGCGAGCCGTGGCCGAGCAGACAAGCAACAGGAGCTGTGACCGAGCAGGCGGGTGATGGGGGCCGTGGCCAAGCACGCAGACGAGCAGTGGTGCTGACTGTTAACGCCTCTGTTAAACATTCTAATCCTGTTGATTTATGCTGGGTCCGCAAGGAAAACGACAACAATCAAATATCGCCAACTGTCAGGAGGAGGGATGGGAGGAGGAAATGGCATGAGAGAAGCTTCGTCCCCTTTACACGTACCGATCAATCTTGCATGGCATGCACCGCTTGTCTCCACCTCATGCATGCCTGACCCTCCATTTATTTATTGCCTTCTTAACTTTGCACCTCAATGAAAGGGACTCCCTTTGTCCTAAAAAGTATATTTTTATTTGTTTGACTGTGCTTTGTTTTTCTTTTTAATCAATGATTTTTTAAAATTCGGTAAGCTTTATAAACACATAAATTACATATTATGAAAATATTTTTCGTGATGAATTTAACATATAAATTTTATGTTATTAAAGTTTATCAAATTTATATAAATTTTTAATAAAAAAATAAAGAAAGATGTAGTACTAAACATGGTGGCCTGCGCAGCTTGTCTGGTTCGGGAAGAAAAACCGGGTGCAAGGCAAATCTGATCCCAACTGGCGGAGCTTGAATGATGCATGGGTATGCAACCCAGCTCTGCTGACAAAAAATTAACGACAGATGTGCATCTAAGAGTATATTATAGCAGCAAAATAGCAAGTCCAATAGCTAAGACCCATGAAAAAATGAGAAGGCCAAACTACTGATATCCACGTAAACTACTGTCACGTTGTAGCTTCCTGACTCAGGCTCCAGCCATCTTCGTATTTTTCGACTGACGGTTCAGATTTTGGACTGACGGTTCCAAGTCCAAATTCTGAAACCGTATGGCGATCAGTTCCATGCTGTCATCATGGCCTCAGCACGAGCAGGGGATTTCTGGAGAGTAGCGCCGCAATGCCGCCGATCTGATCACCCAGAACGAGCTGCGACTGGTATTGCTTTCCTAATCTGAGTATTAATTTGTTGATTTGTTTGATGATTAGGATTTTTTTTTCTTCTTGGTCTCACTCCTGTGCTTTTTTCATGTAGTATTTTCATCAATGAATTATGTGACAATACTTGAACAATTGTTTGGTTACATTTATCGAGCGAGATTTTTTTGAAAAGTGAAGGATGATGACATGATCAAGCAATTCCAAACAATTAAGAAACGCAAAATGAAATTGTAATTTTCTTTACATCTTTTGTTATTAGATGATACACTTATTATATAAATAATTAGTACTACTTTGGTGGGCATTCTCTCTTTTGTGAGGGAACAATTTTTTTACGTGAGAATACTCTAGCACAAAATTCTGGTTCCGCCGCTAGATCCCATAGGGAAGGGGGGAGTGATATATATCACTCCCTGAGTGAATAGAGAAGTCCATATATATTATAGTTATATAATGATAATATAATTAGAATTATATAATTATAGTTATATTACATAATTGTAATTATATTATATAATTATAATAAAAGTATAATTATATGTAATTATGTAGTATATATAATTATAATTATATTATATAATTACAATTATGTAATATATAATTATAAATTATATTATAATTTTATAATATATAATATCTATATTTACACAACTCACTGATTATCAAAGCTGAATCCTTGTCGAGCTATATCATCTTTTTTGTTTGCAACGTTCGATCATGAGACTTTAATTAATTTTGGTCGTTCATTCTACCTTCTCTATTTAACTTTTTTTTGTCCCTTCTCTTTCATCTTCCACCAACTATTATCCTTTATTTAATCTTTACGTTTTATCCACCTTTGCTCAATCTGATCCTCTATCTTTCTCGATACATCCACATCATTTCGCTTGATTCGCGGCGGCACCACCTCAACGGATGTTCTGTTCAAATTTCATTAATAAACATAGCTAGAAAAACTTTGAAATTTCAAACAAATATAATAATTAATCGTCATATTCTGTGAGGTCAAATAAATTTTATTAATTAGTTTTCATATGTTTTAATTTTTTATGCATTATGATTATTTTCTTTGAGCTTCTTTCATCTTACCATAATAAACTATTATCACCGTTATAAATTCTTACGGCAACACGTCGAAGAATCATCTTAGTTATAATATATATAAACAGGCGCTCAATGTTGGTAAAAATAAATTCCAACCTGCCTTTTGTGCTAAGAAAAAACTGCTTTTTAGAAAAAAAAAACTTTTGTAAAAATTTACTCAATTGGTTGGACTTAGCAAAAGCTAAAAAGACACGCCACCAAAGTCACCCTGCTCAACTGAGGGTATTATGGAAACCAATGAAAATTAGTAAATCTGCTCAATTATGGAAACCCATGAAACCAAATGAGTAGAGATTATAGATTAAGTAAGGCTCCTCAATTACAGAGGGTATTACGGAACCGACTTCGTCGGTCTTCTTCTCCCCGCGGCCGCGCACCCGCATACTTGTATAACCCTTCGCCGGTGCGGAGCGGAGCGGAGGGGAGCGGCCATGGCCCTGCACTTGGATGCGAAGGAGACTACTCCCCTCGTCGGAGCGAGGCACGCGGCCCCGGACGCCGCCGCGTCCATGGAGAGGGTGGTCCGCACCCCTGCTGAGGAGTACAAAGAGAAGTTCCGGCGCCTGATTCTTGTCCCGTACAAGCCGTTCCCATGGTGGCGGCGGCTCCCCTGCATCGGAGCGGACCCCGGCGCCATCCTCCCCGGACAGCCGTTGGACGCGGAGCAGATGGAGATGCTTGAGAAGTAAGTAACCAACCCCTCCCTCGATCCCTTTCCATCCGTTTCCTGCTCCTGTTTTTCTTCACGGTCATCTACAGGTGTATGCTAAATACTGTTCAATTCTCTTTTGTTATTAGTGCCAGACGGCCAGGGTATTTCAAGCGATTAGCTATGCATCGCGAGTGTGCGACCCATGTCCTGCACTACTACAACGCTATGCATCCGGTTCGTGATCTCTACCTTGTCCCTTGGCCTATCCTTTCTTAGGACCTGTGATGTACTATGCATTACTGTCATCCCTTAGAGTTGGGTTTGAAATTGCAATGAAAGATCAATCACTGAAACATATGAAATCGAAAACCAAGTCATTCTGTTTTTCAGGGGATTTACTTCCTGATTGCAGTTTTGATGTTATGCGTTACTGTCACCACTTTGAGTTGGGTTTAAAATTGCAAGAGAAAGCATTTTTTAGGGAATTCACTTCCTAATTGCACTTTTCTCAAACTCTGGTTTCCCTTTTACCTTGCTACACTTACCAATTTTGTTTCCCCTCTGCATTATTGATTGGTTCAGGAGAATGAGTACGAGCCTGCTCCCTGCAAGATGACCTACGATACGTATCTCACCAGAGACGGCTTCTTAGTTCATGGAAACTTAGTGGCTCGTCGAAAGCGCCCTGGTTGCTTCTCTTTCCTGCCTGCTCCACGGAGACTCTTTTTTTTTTCGAGGTTCGTCGTAGCAATGGTTTCACTGAAGTCGTCACGTGCACCCCCTTAGGTATGCATGGTTTTCTTCTTTCTTACTTGATGCATCTTGCATTCTTGCCTCTTTTCTCTATTGCAGCATACATGCCGCATTCGTGGTAATTCATTGGAAGATCGCTATCATGCTAATGCCAAGTGTAGGAAAAACTGGTAAGACCGTAGGATCTTCACTAGAATGCATGCCAGCTATATAGAAAAAGGCTACTGCTGAACATGCTAGAACTGATGTAAACTTACCCTACCTCCTTAGCTAACCTGAACTAAACTGTTTCCATATTTCAGCTTCTGAATTCCAGCCAAACTGAACACAACCCTGAATTTTCAGCCGCTTTGTTGTGAATCAACGGCAAAAACGCTTGCATTATCCTTTTTTTATTTAGCACCGTTCATAATTCATTCTCCACAAAACAGGATGCCACCCTTTCCCTGCCTGCACTACGGGGTTTGCTGCCAGTCCCCGCCGTGCATCGAGGTACATAAATGCCATCTGATCATCCTGCAACGGCGAAGGAGGCGGAGGTGAGCAATGCAGGGAGATGTGAGAGGTGAGAAGGCAGCGGTCTGGCAGTGTAAGCGGATCAAAGCTGTGCTGATTTTCTATCTATCTTGACATGATAGTTTAGAAGCTCCGCAGCCAAAGGAATGATGAAACTTCCAAGCCTTGGGTTGCCCCTCTTCATCTGCTTGCGCATCTCTGGTTTGTTCTGCAGATTTGGTTCATGAGAGGACAGATTGCATATTACAATTGCCTTGTTTCTCCTGCTGCTTGCATATAGTGTTGATAATATATATGGTATTATACATTTTGACAGTTTTGATATATTGCAATTGATAGTGTTTATATATTATATGGCTTGGGGACGGGTCGGTGACATACTGCACTTGTTTCTATGTTATGGTTACTTATGGTATTTTGTATGTATTTTCCTAATCCTTTTTTTGGGCCCACCAAAGGGGTTTAGATGTTCCTGTGATTTTTTATCGATAAGAGGAATTGATACAAACATGCCTGGTCATTATAGTCTCTACGGTGTCCTTTCTATTGCAATTGCTGCTACATTGTGATCTGTTTGCACTGTCTTATATGTAAATAAACCTGATTATTGCCTTTGCTATTCATTTCATGCTTTTAGCAGAGATTAACTTTTGTCTTGTGTTTTCAGATGAACCAATAACTGAAGCCTACAGTGTATTGGGTTTCCCTCTTTGGTGGTCTAAACGTCGTAGTGGCAAAAGTATGACCCCCCACTCTGTGTTTTTGTGTTTGTCGCACAGCATGGTCATTCACTTAACTGTTCTCTATATGCTGCCTGTCTTCCTGTGCTTTTGCAGTGGATACCATCTGCAAGACATGTTCCCGTCGCTTTCATCTTCCACAGCCTGGCATTGAGAATATATCTTGCTGTGGACATAACAACACCCGTAAAGTCTGTGAAATGTGCTATCAACACTCCAATGTGCTGCATCCAGACAATTTCAAGTGTGATTGTCCTGATTCGGGACCTCTCTGCTGCTGAACGTTGGAAGTCTGAACTTTGGAAAGTGTCTGTATGCTGCTGCTGGAGAAGTTGTAAAAATGTTAAGCTTTTGCATTTTCTTCTTTTCATTAATGAAGAAATCCACCATGTGACAACTTTGTCAGTTGAGATTGTGATTGTGAACAGCCGAGTGTCCAAAAGTTTGTTGCTCTGTTTTGATTTGGATTGTGATTATTCTGGCTACATTCCAATGACCTGGTAACAGGTCTTTTTTTTAAGCCTGTTCTACTCATCAGTGTCGCCTTAATGCATTTTTGATGTAACTCGCATTATGTTGGTGTTTTTTTAACTACTTTCTAAAATAAAAAGCCGTTGTGGTCATAGCTTCCTAGGGAGCCAACGTCAGGATATAATATAATTTTAATATCACCTAAATAAGCAAACTTTTCATGAGTATTGACAATAAAAAAATAACTCTAGATTCAATGGGAAATCAACTATCATAGTGTTTAACTTTTATATATATAATCAGTCAAATTTGATTTTACGTAAGGCAAAACTAGGAAGACCTATATTTGTTGACGGAGTATTAATTACTCACTCTTTTTTAAATTATTTACACCATTGACTGTTAACATCAACTTTAACTATTCGTCTTATTTAAAAAATTATTCAACTATAAAAAATTTGTAATTATTTACTTTATCATTAGTATGACTAATAATTTTACACATTGAAATAAATTTTTTAAATAAGACGAATGCTCAAATTTTGATGTTAAAAGTCAACAGTTTCAATAATTTAAAAACAGAGGTAATACTACTTAAATCACTATTTTTCAATCGTGATTCTTCGGTCCAGCTCAAAGGTATAGAATGCTGGACTAGAAGCGCAGTAATAGTAAAACACAAGAATTTAAGGGGGGAAGAGATAGAGGAATGTTTCCAAGAGCTTAGACCTCACGCTTATTTTCAGGAAAGCAATTCATATGAATTTCAAAAAAAAAAAATTGATAGGATTTAATCATGTGCTAAAACGGCTCTCATAAAATTTTCTATATAGTGATCTCTTCAAAATTTCTCTAATTTTTATGCATCCCAAAGTAGCCTCAGTTTGTGTACATCAAGAATGGGTAAACAAAATTTCAGAACGACTGCAATTGTCTTTAGAATCCTTCCAAACTGCTTTCCATGGGCTCTTTGCCTATGTTTTTAAGGCAGTAAGGCGAGACGCGGCGTTCAACATCCTTCCAATAGCCTAGGCGACGTCTAGACAATCATAATGTGAGGCAAGCAGGGTTTATGATTTCGTTTGAACCGTTAAAACCGGTCGAGACCGTTTTGACGAAAATTGCAAAAACCATAAAAACCAGTCGCCGTTTCAAATAAAAAATTTAAAATCTGAACAAATGCTACAGTAAACATTTCGGTTTTACCGGTTAGCGGAGCGGTTTCAAAGGTTAGCAGATCGGTTTCTTCGGTTTCAGATTTCAAAATTTAAAACCCACCGGTTTTAACGGTAAGCCGAGCGATTTTACCGGTTTTCGGTATTCTAAAATTTTTAAAATTTTTAAAACAAAAACTGATCGTCCAATAAAATCGAACTGCAGCAGTAAGGTCGAAAACAGCAAAAACCGAACGGTTTACCGCGGTTTTGTGAACTCTGGAGGCAATGTGACGGCATATTAGCCTAACAAAGTAAAAAACAGAGGCGGGCAAGCGAGAAAGAAAAGGAAAAAAGGAAAAAGGAAAAAGGAAAGAAAAAGACTTGGCCCAGCCCACTAACAGCCCACCGTTCCTTCCCAACCTAACTCCCAGACCAGCTCGGAGCTTTCTCAACCGGATCCAGGCATCGTGGACGAGCAGAGCAGGGTTTAACTTATCTTTTGAACAGTGGAAACTATTTGAGAGCGGTTTTATAAAAACCACAAAAACCATTAAAACTGTTTAGTTTTTCGTTCAAATTTTAATTTTTAAATTTTGAGATGGTTGAAACGGTTCGAAAACAGTAAACCGCGCGGTTTCTACAGTAAGCCGCTCGGTTTTGCTGACCGCGAAAACAGAGCGGTTTTTGCTGAAAACTGCGTGATTTTTGCAGTAAACCATTTAATTTATCTGAATATCGATAAATTAGTGAAAAATATGAAATTAGATGAAAAAGTGCTAGAAAATTGAGCATAACCTATTCTAATTTCTTTTAATATCAACATTTATAACATACTTTATCTACAAATAAAAGACAGTTATTCATTCATAACAAATCTAAAGTTCCGAATACAATAAATCTATACATATATGTTGTTCATCCACAACAAATCTAAAGTTCATATATAGTTTTCGAAGCACATTTTACTTTCAGATAGTATTTCAATTAAAATATACATTGTCGCACTCTTTACTTGAGAGGAGTTGAATTCTTTTAGTAGCTAACAACTTTGTTTTGAATTCATTCGAAAATTATCCCGTCCAAGCAGTAGTTGTCTTCCATTATGAGTACAACATGTTATAAAACTCTTGATTTTATCATTGGTAGACCCATATAGTGAGAGGTTCTGTGCTATAATCACCGTATGGATAATTGTAGTATTCATTACCTTAAATGTATGATGTATCACTATCTGACGTGAAATAGTACGTGCCGTAGTAATGCTGCCTCCCCCATCGATGTCATTGATGACTGTGAAGCACTATGGTCCTCATCCTGTGTAGCATGGATATAATCTCTCACCTGCAAAATAAGTAAAGTGTAAGATAAATAAGTCAAAATTGATCGTATGATGCAAAAAAATTATTACTTGTCAAATAATGAGTTGTGACCGGTGCCTGTGAGTTAGTAACTATACTGCATGATAGGTCTTTAGATGTAGTTCGGGAGCTGTTATCATTTGATTTTTGGTAGAGTGGGCTTCGTCTGATGTCTTCAGAATCTGCGGAGTCGTCACTGTCTGTATTCTTACCTTTCTCTTTGCTTCTTAACCTCATCTTTTTACCACTTTTTTCTGTCTTGCACTTTGATCCTTCCTCTTGCTTATATGAGTATCACCCACATTTTGATCCGTCCATTCAAATATTGTTGCAGCACGAGACAAGCGTAGCAACTGTCTACCAGCGTCATCATCTGTAACAAGACGACTGGTATAAGACTGTCAGTCTCGATGCCCTCTTCATCAAGAACAGAGTCAGAATTGGATCTCTTATGTTTCATCTATTCTCGAATAGGATTTGAAGAATCATACAATGACAGCTATATGAGACGATCAAATGGATCGGCTTCTAGTCGCTTATATGTCTATGAAGCATCACGTATACGGATCTGAAGGTTGTAGTTAATATATATCAACTTATGCAATTTCTTATGAGATAATCTATTACGTACCTTCGTGTGGATCAATACTCCAGTTACGCTCACAACCATTGGATGATGCACACTGTGAGACTATCCGTAATACAAGCTGCCGGAGATGAAGTGTGTCACCTCTAAACATGTTCCACCAAGCTGCAGGAGAAGTACTCTTATCAACTGCCATCCTATTGACCAACTCATCCTATTAGCCAACTCAGTGGCGAATAAACTTTGTTTTCTTCTAAAAATTTCCGCCTCCTACAAGGCATGCACACATAAGTCGATTGATGCTATACGTGTAAATGCCTCTCGAATATCGTTCATTATATTTCGATCCATTTCGTAAGAATAGTGACTTCTTGAGTTTAAAGATTCAGCTGTATATATAACAATAGTTAGATATCGTTGCACTATAAACAAAAAATATAATAATGTTTTTCGTAAGTACATATTATCTGCACGCACAAAAGTATCATTGCAAATATCCACCATCCTATGATTTATAATGTTCATGTACCTCTCCATCTCTCGCTCATCATTCCTATAAAAAGTTTCATACTTATTTTTAAAAAAATGATATTTGAAAAATACTTCATTCAAGGTAGGACTCTTGTCTTAATCAACAAACCAAAAATACGCATACAAAGGTTGCACTGCATCTACCACATGTTTCATTGAATCCCACTATGACATACTTGCTAAGCAGGAGTGAGCATACCTTCCCTCCTTAGTATTGACAAATCTATTATTTAAGAATGTCTTAAAACCCATTCATGGCATGAATTTTTCTCTTCGATGAAGCATACTCTTAAGAAACATATAGTTTGTGCCAAAATGTGTTGCATTCCATCTTACCAACTTACCACCAATAGCATTGATTATCATAGAGGGCAACTGATTATGATTATACAACCAACGAGAAATGTTGCGAGCCGACTGTATTATAGCTTTATGCTCTAAGAACTCACCAATAGTTTTTAGCATCAGATTGATTGTATGTGCCATACATGGTTGCCAGACAATATGAGAATACTTGTTTATTAGCAGCTTGCACATCTTTTTATAATTTGAACCATTATCTGTAATAAACTGTATAATATTGTCTGCACTTACATCAATGCATACCTTATTTATTTCCTGCACAAAAACATTTAATTGTTCAAAATATCATAGGTACAAATGAAACAAATAGTGCCATAGAATAAATATGTCTCGTGCTTTAAATATGAAGTCCGCAGATTAGCTGTGCCCAGTAACATTACATGAGTTGTGAAAAAACATGACACCATTACAGTAGATCATCAAGCTCATCTCTGGAGGGCCAATTTAAGAGTCACACATAAACGTGACACCATACATCGGTCACTCCATCTTGAATTTATCAAATTTTTTCTTGATGTCTTGCTCGTTAGCATCAAGATACGTGCCATCTATTTTTCTTTTAGTTGGGCTAAGCACACCCTCACCTGCAAACATCATGACACACGATATAAATATGGTAACATATAAAAAAACATGTAATATAATAAAACAAAGGTCTCATACCCTATCTTTGTGTCTTCTTTATAGCACTAACAAAGTATGGACTATCGACTTTTCTACCAGAGATGACTTCTGTATGAAAAAATTTCAACCATGTGCGTTCAATGGCCGACTTTGCTAGCTTGCTCTTCACAGTCCATGGACCTGTATCGATCTTAGTTTGAATTGTGCCTTCTTTATAGCACTAACAAAGTATAGACTATCGGCTTTTCTACCAGAGATGACTTCTGTATGAAAAAATTTCGACCATACGCGTTCAATGGCTGACTTTGCTAGCTTGCTCTTCGCAGTTCATGGACCTGTATCGATCCTAGTTTGAATCCATTCATTACCTGACCTCTGTGATACGGACCTCCTCATCATGCCAAACAATCCAGACCTATCACCTCCCTGCGACGAATCAGAAGTACCTTGCGATGAACCAGCACCAGCACCACCACTCTCGAACTGACCACCATACGAACGCTGACGCTATCAGAATTCCTCCTCCTCTCTAGATAACCTCATGGCAGCCTGCAACTTCTCGTCATCCTTCTCATTGACATTTCTCCGACCTGCAACCTGGTGTTGTCTGAGGGTCTGTTTAGCTCGGTCCTTCCTCTGCTCGGCAGTTTTATCAAGCTCTCAGTGAAAATAGTCCCGCACGTCCGTGGGAACATAAAGACACCCAACTACGCTGCTTCCACGATGTGCCAAATGTTGCTTGAATCGTGTGGCACCACCCTCTCTCTTCATGGACTTTCAATATTTGCAACGAAACCCGAGATACACATTGTCCTCGTGCTCCCGAACCGAATCGGCCTGATCTGACATCTTAGAACCAACAATACTTAAAAATGACCAACTATGTTCTAAAGTTGCTAACAAATCGACCAATATTTGAACAAAAAACAGAAAAACAGCTATCTCACCTTCTTTGCCACGAAAACCCACCAGATCGGACGGCTTTCCGCACTAATCCGGCGACTTACCGCGCAAATCGCACGATTTACCGCTGGAGCCTGCTTACCGCCGTCGGCGCGCGGCTAGCCGCTTCTGTCGCGTGGCTTACCGCTTCAACCGGGTGGCTAACGAAGCGCCCGGCGCGCGCACGACTAGTTGCTACTCCGTCGTAGTTTCCGGCGTGCGGGCGACAGATGGTGCGGTGGGGCGGCGGACGTGCGGTCGCAGTGGGCGGACGGGGAAAGGAGAGCCGATAGAGTTGCTGTGGACACGTGAGTGAAGATAAGGTTTGCTTATATATTTTTCATCCAATTTTCCTCGAATTTTTTGGGCACCAAAATTAAAATATTTTTAAAAACTGATTCAACCATAAAGTTGCATTTTTCATCTAGTTTTTTTACATATTTTTTATTTTGAAATTCACCAAATTTTCAAAATTCAAAAGAAATTTGAATTCGAAAACCGCTAAACCGTCCAAACCGGCCCGGAGCGGTTTGGACGGTTTTCGCGAAAATCACGCTGTAAACCGCGGTTTTGCGAACCCTGGAGCAAAGGCGCAAGCGCTGCCGGTCTTCCTCACGCTGGTACCCTCTCAGCGCTTCCACACCTGCAGCACAGCCGATCTGTCCTCCCTCGCCGCCGCGGCTCCTCTCCTCTCCATCACCTGCGTGGCCGCTGCTCCTCGCCGCCCCTCTCCCTCGCCAGCGGCTCCGCCGCTGCTCTCCTGCCTCTGCATTCCTGCGGCGCCGACGCTTCTCCTTTCTTCACCTAAGGCGGCGAGGACACCATGATATGTTAGCGCCTCGACACCTTGGCGACGCCTTGAAAACATGATCTTTACTATTCAGTACTTCTGAAATATGACAATGCATCCATTTACGACTACATAAAAACCAAGCTCTTCTGTTGGTCACAAAAGAATCCACAATTGCGTTTACTAAATTTGAAGTAATATAAAGGTAATAAGAAAACGATTCAGGTCAATATACAAAAGGAGAAATGGATGTTAAAAATTTAATGATACGATATAATTAAATCATGCATCAGACCAAGTTGTCATAACCTGAAGCCAAAAAGACATCCATAGTGCATAGGAAAAGGACATCGATGTCTTTCCCTAAACGAACTGGCAAAAGACATCTTTTCCTAACATTTACTGAAACAATTCAAGATTCAGGTACTAAAATCCTAAATACGCTGTAGTGATGATTCAAACTTTTCTCCCCATGCAATCTGTAAACTCCACCGAGAGCACCAGTAACTGGATTCGGGAAAGCAAAGAAGACACGCTTTAATCTTTGATGTACAAGAGCCATTGCGCACCTGCAAACAAACAAACATGTAAGTAGCAAAACAAAAAATAAGAAGAGAAATTGTTGCACGAAATTATATATGAGTGAACATACATAGCGCATGGTTCCCAGATGAGGTAGACATCAAATCCTGTGCAGAGATATGGTCTAGTGGCTTCAGACAAATCACTGCAGCATGCTCCACCTGCAGATTGCTCTCCACCTGCAGATTGCTCTTTATCCTGATGTTTATTTTGTCCATGTCAGAAGAAAAAAGGTAAGAAAACAAAATGCACCATTTCTAGTCATATACCATAGTATTTGCCACTAAGCAACCAATGGGCACATGAAACGTGAGAAGATACAACAATGCTTACTTTTGCATCTGTCTTTAGCCGTTTTGCCGGTTCATTATCAGAATAATTCTCCGAATGGCCATTTGAAATTGGCTTGATTATTGCACTGGATGAAGTAAATAGCATTCTATCCCTCTCCGCAGCCTTTTCAATGGCAACCATGGCAGCATGTTGCAAAGGATGCCATGTACAACAGCCTTGGCAAGGCAATGGCTTCATCCCATTGGTCTTTTGCTTTGTCCATCCCCAAGGGTTTGTGCATGAGACCTCCAGGCTCAAGGTGTTATATTTAGTACAGGAGCTTGACAACATGATATCTTTCTCAGTTGATCCATTCAAAGAGCAAGTATCTTCTTCAAGTCCAGAAACTTTGTTTCCTTCTGCAGATGAATTATTATGGTATGTTTGGTCCTTAGCCTTAGCAATTATTTGATTACTTGATGGATCGACAATAATGGCAGCATTTCCCTCCTGGTACCAGGAGAGACCCACAAAATCAAGTCAGAAAAAATATTTATAGCCACAAAGCAACAAGCTGTGATATTATAGACTAAAGTAAATGCAAAGTGATGCATGGAGTTAGTGTGTTTAATGAAATACTACAATAATACAGAATTGTCCATACAGCAGCAGGTTCAGATTTGGAACATGTGTTTGGATCCCTCTGTTTTGCTTGTGTGTTCATGTGGTTCAGTGGCATCTGAGCAAAAACATAAACTTTTTCTTAGGTCTTTGTTGCGGAGAGGTGTTGAATGTGGTGGCTACTCGAGTGAAATAAGATAAGTTGTAGTGCATTAATCTTCTTAAATGTTTGTACCTAGATTGGCTAGATTAAAAAATTTCTCTTGTACTACAGATTATCTTCCTATTAAAAATTGAAGTGCATATAATAGATAGAATGGAAGCACAGTATAATTATTTGGCTTCAAATAAGTACTGTAAAACCGAAGGATGCCCACCTTTGTTAACTGAATAACAGTCTTCATGTGGTTGAATATTGATGGTAATTCCTCATCTCGAAATCCACGGACATCAAACCTGCAATAAACACAAAAGTACATTAGAAAGCCTGTTAATCACATCAGAACAACTGCATAAAGGATACCAAGTAAAATTGCAGTATTTCTGACAACTCCATCTAAAGTACAGAAAATTTGTATTTGCATTGAATATATTAACAATTCTAAATGTCAATTGGATGCACAAAATGGTTACAACAATCCTGTTCCACAATAAATATTTAAGAAAAATATACGATAAGCTGCAATGGTGGTGATAATTAGGCCTTATGCTTTGCCTAGAGCTTGGATAATTAGGCCTTATGCTTTGCCTAGAGCTTGAGAGATATTGCGGGATTAGGAAATTGTTTCTTCATCATTGATTGCCTCCACAAATAACAGCAATGCCTCTGTTTATATAGAGGTAGGGTCAACCCTAATCCTAACTAATTGATCTTATCCTAAAATAACCTAAATTGGCTGCTAAGGAAGGGCGCAGGTGCTACAGTAACCAACTCGCTACAGTAACAAGCCCAAAGGCCAGCCCGTAACATAAGCCATTTGTAAATCATAGGCCACATAATGAAATCACAACTGACAGCCTGACTGATGACAATCTACTGAATTTTCAAGACCACAAAGCTGTGCCGCTGCCAGTTGTCATCCCACCCCAAGTCATTGTACTGGTGAACAAGCAATGTGAGCAACTAGACAGGAGCTGTGATTGTGGATGCAGCTGCCAGAACATACTGAAGTAACCCATTAGATTAAGGTGGATTAAGGTAATGCAACAATTAGTCCATTTTACCCTGACATATTATTTATTTTTTCTTTATTGGAACATTTCTGAATAGATAGGAATCCTAAGAAGTAGTCTGCCCTAGCAAATCTTGCACACTTGAGCAAAGAAAACAAAAGCACATTTAGCAGATCACATGTTTAAATATATTTGGCAGGCCACATTTTTTAATACTTGAGAATAGTACATGCCAGGGAAATGAACAATGTTACATCGACATACTCATGTGCGGGATGATAAGATGTTGGCCAAAGTCTGCACTGCTCTTCCCACTCCTCTTTCGATGCAGCTGAACACTTGGCAACCTGTGAAAAACTTTACAGATAGTAAATGTTAATAAATGACAAGGGCACAAGTTAATCTAGATAATAAACATAGGTCTCAAGGGATTCTAATTTAAGATAACCTGGAAATGATAAGTAATTTAACCACCCTTTTCACTATAATTCAAGTTTTCAATTAACAGTATCAACAACAATATCAAAGCCTAGTCCCAAGCAAGTTGGAATAGGCTAGAGATGGAGCCCGTCAGAGTTAAAACACAAGGAAAGAAAACAAAAAAGAAGAACATGGAAAGAAAAAAAAAGGAGGAAAAGGGCCATAATAAACAAAATAGAAATGTGTGGTAAAAGATAGGAAATCGAAAATAAAAGTTCTAGCATGTGAATGCTAGTGGACTGCTTTTCAAATAATGGCATAAAATTTATTTTTACTGAGGGGTGCATTCTTGAAGATGGATTGCATTTGATTAAAAATCACCTCCAGCTCTTGAATATGAAAAACAATGACACTCATCGATCACAACTTTAGTGGTGTGTTCGACGCAGTGATGGTAATGGATTGCAAAAATGCTCATCCATGATGAATTTATGGCACTAATAATTAGAATAAATGGTGACAATAGTTTTATTCATGGATGAGGATGCATACCTTTGTTGTGAAAGGAATTAACCGATAAGTGTCTACAATCTTTTGTACACCTTCAGGAAACCCTTCGCAATAGTTTTCAGAGCCATCGGAAATGCATAAGATGATTGACAACGCTGATTTTCCTGCCAAAGAAAATCCAACACAAAAGTTAGGCAGCAAAACAATGAACTGTTTCTATATAATTAAAGAATACAGGACAGCCTAGCTTTTTCCTTGGTGATCCATCTTCCACCTTCTGCTACTTATTAATTCCATAAAGCTGTGGCTCTCTTCAATGCTACTTGGAAATTAAAGTTTTTTTACGAACCCCCAAGATGTCACAAGAAGAAATCAAACAGAGATGTAACGAGAAAAACAATAATTAGACACATGTCAAAATGCTACAAGATGGAAAGCAATATCCTATAGTCTCATGGTCGCAGAGAACTGCATTGATGTTACAAGTAACTTTGAAACAAGAAGGCTGTGCCACACTACACTATTTATGTATCCATCTGTAACACCCTAGTAGTATTTCTAGATCCATAGTATAACTCTTATAAACATGTGTTTTAGAAAGATGTGGAATATCTTCCACGAGGTGGGCACTCAGGTAAACAGAAAGCTTAGGCATTATATAGCATATACTACCGCAGTCAGTACGTCGACGCACCCTCTTTACATGCCTCAAATTCTCCAACGGGCATACCTGGTTCAACTGCCTGAAACAGGACAGACTAAATACAATCACACAATTTGTCACATTTAGGTCAAAAACGAGCTACTAAGAACAACATGATGCTGTATGAGACCTAAGACAAGGGCGTTACAAGATTTCCTTTACCTAATAAGGACATTGGCTGCCTTGGGCTCAATATTCGCCGCTACCACGTCAACTGTAAAAGCAAATTAACAAGAAGATGAACAGAAGAAATTAATAAAGAAGAAACAAAATAATTGTCACAAGAGAAGACGATACCTGTAGAATCTTCGAGTGAGGGAGCTGTGTTACCTGGGACCTCTACAATCTCCCACTCCATGACGACCAGCTCCCAAGCGAGGGTGACAAATAAACCTGACTGACGATGTTACAGAACTAAGGGCGACAAATGTTCAGAACTAAATAGTAACACAACCAAATCACCACCAAATTCGAGAGAGAGGAGACAGTAGGTGAGGAAGTTGTGGCCAGCGGGTGCGGGATGCGGCGCAACAGATGTGATCTTGGGAATGAGGGAGAATCTGATGGCGAGCTCCGCCTGCATCTAGTGGCGGCATTCAAAGACAACGAGTGCATTTGGACTTTTTGAAAAATCAGAGTTTTGGAGAATCTATAATGGTTGGATTTTGAAAAATTAAGATTTGGGAGAAGCGAGGGGAAGATGTTTGGCGTACCTAGCTTGCTCGGGCCGGACGCGGCGGCAGCTTGGAACGGCGGCCGCGGCTCGCTTG
>BCLG01000314.1:31803-49101 GCA_001602295.1 Zoysia matrella
CGCTGACGGGGCCGGCGGCAGCTCGGGTCGGGTCGGGCCGGCTGCCGACGGGGACGACGGCGGCGGGTCTGCTGAGCGGTGATGGGCGGGGGCTCCCTTCAAAAAGCAGCAGGCGGGCGTGTTTTTTCAGAAAGAAACCAAGATGCGTGGCACGATCTGAGCGCTTGGATCGGAAGTCAACGAGAGTAGGGGTAATGCGTAAGACCACGCCAACACCAGGTGGGTTTGGAATGATGTAATTTTTTTTTCATTTCGGTGTCTTTTCTTATATAAAATTGAACTAATTGTTATGAAATTCGTATGAATTTTTTATAAAATTCATGCGTTCTAAGCGTAAGTCTAAGGGATAATTTCTTATCAACCAATGAAAAAAGTTTGGATTACTTATTAACCACCGTAAAGTTTGAATTTTTTTATAGACCATCCATTTTAACTTTTGCTCCTTAGTTACTGCTATGATCAATTTTGTTCCTAAAATATCCCTTGTTGCAAGTCAAATTTAAAATTAGAAGTACCATAAATTTTTCAATAAATTTATTTCGACCCATTTAGTTTTTTCTCATTCAATAACTTTGTATCAATTCCTTCAGCATTTTTTTTATTTCTTCAGTAAGTTTCTCGCATTTAATAATTTCATTTTGGTTTCCTTAAGAAAACATATCCTTAAAATTACCAAATGAACTGAAACAAAAATTACTGAATGAGATATAAATACCGAGAGAACCAAAATAAATTACTGAAAGAATTAAAATAAAGTTCCTGAATAAAATCGATATAAAAAATTATTGAAGGGAGATAATTACTAAAGGAATCAAAATAAAATTGCTAACAAAATTGATACAAAATTACAAAATAAGAGAAAATAATAAAGAAATCGAAATAAAATTATTGAAGAAATTATAATATCACAATTTAAGTTTGGCTTCCAATAAGTAAGGAGCATTTTAGGAATTAAAGTGACTACTGTAACAGCTCAAGCCTAAATACGGCTCATGCCTACGCACATGTTGTGTGGGCCACACATGCACAGCAACTCACTTACGCTTTCATCCTCGCTTCACATAAAAAAGTTAACTCGATGTTACTATGCTTTGGGTTTTTAACTATTTAAATTGGTCCATCCATTCTTAAACTAGCAAAGTAAGACTAATCTCATAGTTTCCTCCACCCAAAGCCATAGGAGTTGGACCTCTTCCTATAGGCTCACGGACTCCTAACCTCAAAAGACTCGATGTCCTCGTCGAGGCAACTCACCCATATTAGGACAAACAATTAAGATCGATCCTCTCTGCTCACATCATATATTAGTGTCAACATATGTGCCATGTCGTGATCTTGCAAGGCCCACGCGCCATGCACACCGTATCTGCGCCATCTGACCGCACATCATTGTGACACAGCGAAGGTTGGCCCTGATACCATTTTGTAATAATCCATGCTTAAATACGGCTCATGTCCACGGCTCATGTCCACGCACGTGTTGTGTAGGCAACACCTACACAGCAACCCGCTTGCGCTTTCATCCCCACTTCATATAAAAGAGTTAACCTAGGATTATTATACTTTGGGTCCTTGGCTATTTAGGATGAGTTTGGTACGGCTTTGATTCTTTAGAGAGTTCGAAATATTTTAGTTTCAATTCCAGAAATGTTTCTAGGCAGAAACATAATCACTTTAGAAATTGTTTGGCAAAATATAATCACTTTAGAAATTGTTTGGCAAATTTTAGTGATTCAGATTTAGAAAAACAAGAGGAGGATTGAAATGACCAGTATACTCTTCTTGCATTAATACTAAAAATATTGAAATAAATTTAAAAAATTTGAGAACGAATAAAACAATTTTAGAAAACTTTGGGAACTAATAAAATAACTTTAAAAAACTTTAGAAATAACTCAAAAGGCACCTACACGAAGAGTTCAATGAGACGTACCTAACACAACAACTTTGAGAAAATTTAGAAATTTGAGGGAATTTTTTTTTAATTTCAGAAGATTTTTACAGGGTTGACAGCAAAGCAATTCACGGGTGAAACACCATCGGAGCCGTTTCACTCAGTCATCAAATTCTTGAAACGTTTCAAGTGATTCAACGGTGAAACATTTCATTGTTTTAGTTGTTTAGCACCGTTTCAAGTCATTCATTAAGAATCTGAAACATTTCAAGGTGCCAAATGCATCCTTGAGTTGGTCTATCCCTCTTTAAACTTAGCGACTAATCTCATAATTTTCTCCCACCACAAGTCATAGGAGTTAGGTCTCTTCTCATGGGACTCACAATAGCGGTGACTAAGAAACAAAACTTAGAATGGATGGCTGATAAGAAACTTGGTGGCTGATAAGAAATCTAATTTTTTTAATGACTGATAAGGAATTAGCTCTATCATTAACGTCTTGCGATACCTAGATTAGAAATAGCACTCAAATTGAAAAGTACAAATGTAAATTCAGAGCTGAATTTGGCACATGTGACGGGAGGTGGTCCAGGGGTAGTGACCACCGTAAAAGAGAATTATGAAAACACCATAACAAAGTCTTTGGATTTGAAGTTTACCATTGTAAAGATCTGGAGTTTTTCTAGTACAATCCTGGAATTGTTGCCTGCTCTGTTCGGCACGCACATGGTATTTACCATGCCTAGTATGTTCGTGCAGAGTTAGCATCCGAGCTCTCCGATCTCATGGTGCAGAACTTCTTCATTGCCGACTCGATTGGTGGGGCGATCAGCAGTGGCAAGAGTTGACCAGAACAAGCAAGCTGGAGGTGCACTCCGTGCAAGTGTCAAGCCACTACTAAGTTTTTGACTCTTTAGCCATGCTCCACATTGCAACGATCCTAATTTTATTGCAATACATACAGGTTATTGCTATAGTTTTCAGATTTGGTGGTAATAGTAAATAATATTGCCATGATTTTATTTACATTGAGATTTCCTTGAAAATCATGATGATAAATAGATGATATTTTCACAAATCATAGTTTAGTTGCAAGTGGTTATTAATATTGTCATGAAAAAATAAGATTGTCATAGACAACCTTATTAATATTGTCATGAAAATCATTGCAATTGCCTAGCTTTTATTAATATTGTCATGAAAAAATAAGGTTGTCATAGCTTTTATTAATAAGGTTGCAAAAAATAAAATCCTTGCAATAGCAATTTTCTATCAATTAATTCTCTTATTATATACCAATGAATTAAGGTTGCCATTTATTGCTACGAACTTAATTCATTGGTATATAATAATAGAATTAATTGATAAAAAATTGCTATTGCAAGGATTTTATTTACATGGCGTGCCAACTCACCTAATTATCAAATAGTTGACCAAAACACATAATGGCGGAGCTACCATGTCAAAGTGGGCTGCACGAGGAAAATAACGCTAAAAATGGGTGTTTTATAGGATTTCATGATGGGTCACCTAGCCACCCGACCATCCTACTGGTTCCACCATGCAAACAACGCAACGCTGCAACAACCTAACATTTATGAAATTTTAAATATTTGACTTTCGATTTGTTTAATTGCATCTCACATTTTAGCATTGGTTAAAATTATTTTCTAAATTAAGATTTTTTTGTCTCCAACCAAGCCACAAACAAACTGGCCACAAAATTGTTCTAAAGGCCATATGCCGAGGGGTAATAAATGGGCTTGGCCTACCGGCCCATTCACAAACTAATTTGGCTCTTATTAAATTTCAATTCAAAACTAAATAGAATTTTAGCCCATCCTAATCCAATTTGTCCCTCTCAATATTTAATTTATTTTCTTTGGCCATTTTTCAGGCCTACTTACTCCATGCCATGTACATAGGGTCTAGATTGGAATGATTAGGCTTAATACCAATCTCTGGAGGTTAGAATTAACCAAGAAAAGATCTCTTAATTAATACAAGCCATTCATACCATATTGAACATCCAATGCAGCATATATTTAGAACGCTGAGAAAAATCTTAGAAAAATATAGGCCATGGCCGTGGGTAATATTTAGGAACATTTGTGAAAACTGTACCGGCAGCTATGTGCGTGCAATTATCCTGCAAATTAGGAACCTTAATTATTTACTCTCTCCATTCTGTTTCCATTTCATCCAAGTCAAGCATATACATTTCTTTTACTGACATTGGATTGTATTAATAGAAACTAAATTGTTTATCTTGCTGGTGTTTGCAGTGCACATTCTTTAAATAGGTCCATATTATAGGTCCCCTGTCTGCATCATGTTCTTGATAGTTTGATTAGTTAACATGACTAACAAAGACTTTGTCTAGATGTATATTTTCATCCTTGTGCAAAGGGTAGATGGATGTCCATTCTGTTTCATATTTACATTGTTTCATACCTGATGTGGATAATTTTGTTTCCCAAGTCAAAACAAAACACTTACTACACTTTTCTCTAAGAAAATGACCTGTAACATATGCCTGAAACTGTTTAGTAATTCAAATCTTTGCCTAAATATCTTACTTTCTTGCTTGGTTATGGAGGTTCATAAACCGAGTTCTGGATGCAAATACTTCATAATGGATGACTTTGAGTTAATGGCTTGTGAAGTTGTTTTTGTTCTGCTAATTTGGCATACATTTCTGTACCTTCCCTTCAGGGCACTTTAATTGTGTAAATAGTTTGACTTTCGTATTGTTTTTATTCTGCTAAATTGCTACATCAGATATGATATTTTTTCTAATGTACAAATACAATTTAATTCTTCCTTAAGTCTTAAGTTTTCCATGATTTGTCTTATTGTTGAGATGCTAAAGCAACATATAAACCATGTATGTTTGAGTTTTAGAACAAAATAGAAGTTTGTCCTAATTCCATGTCACTTAAGCTACCCTAGCTTATATTAGATTTGGGGTGCAGGAAGTAAAACAAAGAAATGAAATGTGGTATGGCTGTGCTGATAAATAGCATGCATGTTATATTGTAGATGTTTTCATCTTTTTGTTTGTAGAAGGCAACTAACATATTTTATTGTATTGTAAGGTGATTGGTGAAGTTAAATGGAGGTCATATACAGCAGAAGAAACTCTGTTAAGGCCTAGCTGTGCTCATGGATTTAGAGCTAATTCCTTTTACTATTATCACATTCATCGCAATGATCTTTTTAGTATTACTTTAGAGTCTTTATCTTGCCTTTAGTTTCATATTTCTATCCAGGGATTGTTATCATAATCATAGCAATGGTAGACATGTTATATTTGTTAGCAACTATGATGTTCTCACATTGAATTATGGATTGACAATATATTTTGTGTTGCAATTGTTACTATCTTGCAAGAAGTGTGCTGTAATAATCAAGAACACCGAGAAGGGAGGTTGAATCGATGGACTTAGCACTAATTTCGCTACGAACTAAAATTACAAGACTCGATCGCAACGGAAGCAAAACTAAACAATTCTAGTAAGCCAAGACCCTTAACAATGCTAGTGGAAGATAATAATAACAAGCAAGCACTAGCACGATAGTCACCAAGAGGAGTAAAAAAATAACCTATCACACTACTCAAACGGTAAGTAAATGCGGTAAGTAAAGAGAGTGATAGAGAATGCTCAGTGACTTTTTTTTTAGGTCTCGGAAGTAGACGCCTTCCCCTAAGACTTCGACGCCCCTAATACTCGTTGAACCACTCTCGTCGAAGTCTTAGTTTCTTCCGTCATTACTGGAACGATGCTCTCACAAGGGTATGCTTCACTCCTAGAGTGAAGTCACCGACGGCTGGCGGTCGTGCACAATACCCAAGCGCTAGAGCAAGCCTTCAAGGCTCAGGCGCTTCCTCTTAGTATCTCTTTCGAGCGAGAGACCCAAAACCGCGTACAAACTTGGCGTCGCCTTCCACAATCTCTTTGAAAGCTTGATCATTGACTCCTAGCCGGTTTAAGCTGCCCACACCAAGAGTAATAGGCAAAGATCACTCCTCTCAAACCCTACAAGCTCTAGAAGTGTATGAATGCTCCCTATCACTCTCCTACTAGTATCAAAGATCTCCAATCTTGCAACATGCTCTCTTGGTGGTGTCTCTTGGCCTCTCACAAGTTGGCTTCAGCAATTCTGATCAAGGAAACACTGGAAAATGTCCCCCTCCACGGTTTAAATAGGCTCGAAGCCTAGAAACAACCGTTGAGATGTGATGTCATAAAGCCGACTGTTTTTTGCAATCACTGGACTGTCTGGTGACTGGACCACCGGACTATCCGGTGACCCTTCTTCCTCCTTGGCAAGGAAACACCCTCTCTAGAATCCATTCCATAGGACATCAGACTGTCCGGTGACTTTCACTTTTGGATTTCTAGAGACATCTTCTTCGAACTTCGTCTTCTAGCTCACCGGACTGTCCAGTCATTGCACTGACAGACTGTCCGGTGACTGCTCCACCTCGACTCTAGAGAGCAATCTCTCTAGACTGGCTTCTCTAGGGCTCACCGAACTGTCCGACGACTGAAACTTCAGCTGGTCTTGAGCTCCAGTCTTCGACTTCACTTCCTCTACCATCTTTAGTGCTTTATGAGGATCTAAGGAGCACTCACATCCTCTAACACTTATATGCCTAGGGACAAATGACCCTATCCCCTTAATAGTATCGGTGATTCTATGGACTCTCTAGCAATCCTTAGCCTTGGTCCACCGGCTCTGAGAACTCCTCGAACTTGGGGATCGTCCTTGTCATCTACCGAGAAAGCCCACCATGTTGATGTAGAATTAGCGGGGTGATACCTACAATTACAACCGTTAACTATGCTGTTCACTCAATCACTAAAATCAATTCATACCTTTTAGGAGACTTCAAAGTGCATAAAGCTAACAATGTCCTCCTTTTTGGTGATTGATGACAACCATAGTACTCATAAACAGCTCAAACGAGATGAAAGAAGATAGAGAATAAAACACATCTCGAAAGAACACTTGCCCCCTTACCTTGATGACTTCTTAGAAAATTTTTGCAAGAGTTCCCCTCCTTTGTCATCGATTGGAAGTGTCGCTCTGCTCTGGTTCAGATGGCACCAAAGAAGCATATAGAGAGGGAGAACGCTGGTTTGACAAAGAAAATGCACAATAGAGAATGGAACGAGAGCGCACGTGCACAAAGAACATGCAAAACAGATAAAGTACTAAGAGCCATACACAATGAATCTACGGGGTTAGACCAAAACCAAGTGCATTCCAATGAGCTAAAAGAGTCAAATGAAACACAAGCTCATCAAAATGTCACAGAAGAGCCAAAAAATCTGCCAAATAAAATCCAGAGCCCTAACTACTCATCTAAGGCCTTCCCCTAGACAACTAGCCCTCAAGACAATACACCTCATGACTCTCACCCAACTCCTAAGAATATCTAATCCTGCGTGGCTGAAGAGCTAGGTGCAGTGACGGTCAAAGGCTGCTCCTCTGACAGCTGAACTGCGGCTGCTGATGTCCTCTTGGCTGCTCAACATATTCGAAAGCGCTCAAGCCTGAAGAAGACGTCGGGGATGGCTACTTGCTCTCAACTGAAGCTGGCTGATCCGCACTGGCAAGGGCCAGAGCTGCCTCCTCTAGAGAATATCCGACCTCAACCAAGATATCTACATTTGAAGCTCTGGGCTGCTCGACCGTGGTGGCTGTAGGCTGTCTCTGAAGCCTCTGGCGGTGGCTCTGTCAACGCTGATTCAGCAGTGGTAGCCTCGAAAGAAAGAACTCTCAGAGCAAGTGGAGAACTACTCGTTGTCATCTCTGACTCCAATGCTGGTACTGACACTCTCGGCTCAGCTGAAGCAAATAGAACCAACATGGAGTACGAGAAATCTGGAGAGAACTGAGAAGTGGTGACTAGAACATACCTCTCCAGTAGTCATGGCTGTGTTGGCTGCCCCGAATGGTACAAACGAAGAAAGTGAGGCTGAGAGCAGTATAGAGAATGTGGACTGCTGCTGCTGACTTTGGCTCTGCAACTCAGATGTTAATGCTGGCACTGAAGAATATTGAGGCTGAGGTGCAGTAGGCTGGAGCTGTGAAGGCAGGGGACCCAGTAGCGTAGTCATCGGAACGCTGGAAGAGGTGGCATATCGATCCCCTGGAGATATGACGCGATAGCTCCGAATCCGACAGACATATAAGAAATAGTCGCTGCCATCTCCAATTGAGTGCGCTACGACCTTTCGTGAAACTATCTGTCCTGCCGTCTCCTCTCCTCTGCAATCTCCCTCTCCATCCGAAGCCACTCTTGAATCTGGAGGCATTCAAGTCAAATCCTCTCCTCGAACTCGGCCCTCTCTCGGCTAATCATCTCATCCTGCTCCTCTCGGTATCTCCTCTGCTCGGCCTGCTCTGCCTGAATAGCATCCAACTTGGTAGCTATTGCAGGGTCTAGTGTAGCCCGAGAGGTCAGAGTCTCGGCTTGACCTGGAGCCTCAGTTCTCCCAGCTCCCGGCTGTGCTTCGGAGCCTCAGTCTCAACCTCCTCTAGGGCTGTGGCCTCTCCTTCAGGGGTGCTCTGTGAAGTAGACACTCGAAGAACCCTGGAGTCGGATGGCTCTGCTGGACTAAAGGAGCTGGTAAGCTCTAGCAATGTTGTGTACCCCACCTCAGTCATCACACCAGCTCTCCTTAGCATCAGGCATATGTAGGGAGCAAATGGTAACTAACGTGCTCCTATCCTCTCATAGACAACATCCTCCATCTGAGCCAGTAAAAGATCTATCAAATCAAAGTCCTTGTGCCTTAGCAGAAAACATAGCAGCCAGTGATGCAGTATGATTACTCTCTCTCTATAGCCAACTCGAGGTGCTATTGACCTCCCAAGCAACCCTCTCAATATACGAGCCTCGTGTGTCAAGCGCAGAGGGTGCCTCGAGTAGTGCTCTCTATGAGGTGATGGGAAAGCAATACTCATCCTCTCATCATTCGGCTCCATCCCTTCAAACGGTCTGAACGACGATGAGAAGTCCGAATGAGCCAAAGTGTGGATCCATGTCTCTGAAGATACAAACTCTAGAGCAGTCAAGACATCGGATCTCTGAAATCTATGTGGCTTCCCTCTATACATGAACCAAAGATATGAGCGATCTGGGGAGATCCACAGTGAGGCATAGAACTTTAGCACAATGTCCTCACTATACCTCAAGGGTTGGGTGACCAAGTCAGAAAGACTAAGCAGATATGAGATATGCTCCTTCATGTCAACCTCAGCTCCTCTGCTCAGTGTCTCCATAGAACTGTGACGGTGTGCAGCAAACACTGAGCTTTTGCCTTTAGTGGTAAGCTGTCTCCTGTAGGCCTCATAGATCCTCTGCTGGAGAACTATCCATAACTGATCAGCATCCGCGTGTCTGCCCGCGAGGACTCAAGCAGTGAAGTCTACTCTCCTTTTGGCCTTGATGGTCGGGCTCTTCAGCTTCAACAAATCAACCTCGACCTCTACAATCCTGCCTGTGGCCTAGCGAGCTCTGTCGGCTCTAGGCGTGCAAACCTTGCAAACACCAGACCTCAGATGAGGGCACCTTTGTGTCCTCTGCTGTGAACTCCACTGGGCTGCCTATCCCTCTGCGATTCTCGACTACCTACTGGCAGGAGCTCACCGAGGCTGCACTCTGCAACTAGAGTGGTCGCCACTCTCTGACGGGTCGACCTTCTCAACTCCCCTGGGACTCGGATCCTCTAATCCTCAGCGCACCAGGCCTCCTGTGTGGGAGGGCATCCACATCTGCCACTGCAAGGGCTCTGTCCCACTCTAGGTCGCCTGTCCTCTGCTTCTTCTTCTCAGGCTCAACTGCCTTGCCCTTCCCTTTCTCCTCAGAATTCGGTCTCTGCCTGCCCATACTGTCAACTGTTTGAAAGATCAACTACTAGAACAACTGACCAGCTAACACAACAAGATAGGATCTGGACTGCCACAAAAACCTCTAAACTACCGCTGACTCTATCCTGTCCTAACCCACTGTCAAACTATCACTGCACCACATAGAAATAAAATATAGGTTGTAAGCACAAAAGTTGAGCGACTCTAAATGAAGTTCTAGCAGTGGAATCAAGGACATATCACCGATCAAATAAAGCAAATAAGCACAACTGATATCGACAGAGTACTGCCACAATTCAGATAATAGCAATGCATCTAAATTGTGATACTAGCGACAGGAGACTAAATGCCATATCAAAATATGCACGAGATGACCTCAATATGGCACTAAGTACAGGAAATTGTCAACTAACCACGTCAATTGGCAATAAAAGGTGAAACCTTTAAGCAAATTATACCAATTTTTACAATTAATTAACAAATAAGGCATGCGGAGCATTTTCGATGAAACAAAAGTGATAGAACACGATACCCCGCAGGAGAAGTGCCAGAAACCGCTAAAGAAATCGCTGGAAGATCAACCGATCACCCCAAGGTGAAAACCCATGAGGGTTTTGGTGAGCATGGGTGTCTAGAGAATTCAAATTCCATAGAAGCAGTCGCTTCATCGTCCAATCACCGGACTGTCCGGTGAACCCAACGGAATGTCCGGTGACTGTCCAAATCTGCAGGTCACTCGGTTCAAAGATACAATCACCGGACTGTCCGGTGAAGGCGCCGAAATGTCCGGTGATCTCAAGAAATTACAGAACCAAGAAATTCTTTCTAGACTTTAAGTGTCCTCAGCAAAGAACCAAATAAACACCACACTTGTCTAGAAAGGGAACTGTCAAACTCTCCTTTGCAAATAGATAATTTTGACACTCAAAATTTGCAACCCACCGGAGTATCCGACACAATACTGGAGTGTTCGGTGGGCCCTCTCCGAGTTCGGATGTTTCGCTCACCGGAGTATCCGGCACAGTGCCAGATTGTCCGGTGAGACCTCTCGGGTTCAGGTGTTTTGTGCACCGGACCATCCAGCACAATACCAGACTATTCGGCAGGCCCTCTCGGGTCTCGGAGATTTACACACATCGGACTGTCCGGTACAATACCGAAGTATCCGACATAGTGCCGGATGCTCCGGTGGAGTCGGTTCAGCAGTTTTTAGTAACTAATCAGGTTGATTACTTTCCTAATTAATAGGATCATGACTCCACGGGGTAAGATCACCCCACCTCTATAAAAGAGGCCCCAGGCCAATTGAGGAGGCAACTCCTAATCATCAAAAAACATATTTACCTTTACATGTACCTCTCCAAACACTAATCCTCTTTACTCGACCCCTGTGTTGTTCTTCTCCCGTCTCGACGATGTGTGAAGGCGATCCGGCTGGCCTGCTGAGCCCGGATCAACCCTAGGAAAGTCTCGCTCCGACGGGGTCCCTCTCGAGCTTGATTTTCTAGGTGCCGTTGGGATCGTACCTAGATGATCCGGTCGTTCCGCACACGGACATGCGTGCAGTGCATTGACCCAGTTCTTTTCGACGTCAACACACTTTTTGGCGACTCCGCTGGGGAAGAAAGTTCAGTTCGATCTAAAGACCGAATTCATCTACTCCAACCATGGGCTCCAACACCGAGATCCACAAGGAGAACATCATCACCACAACTTTTGAAGATCTTGAAGAGGAGGATCGCAAAGCCTTTGAAGCACACATGGAAGAACAACGATGACTTTACGCCTCATCAAGATTGAAGAACCTAAGCTTCTCGTCTACGAAAAATCCGAGGTGAAAGATCCTATGGCTATGCTTCCTCTCTCTCATGGTGATGTAGCTAATATGGTAGATCATGCTGTTAGTGCATCTATAGCTAATAGGTCACAATAAGTAATTGAGGGTCAATTGGAAAGTCACGTTCGATCTATTCTTTTAAAAGTTAGTGATGAATCAAGAAAGAAACAACCCTCGTATGCCGATCCTAGTACTAGTAATGTTAATGATGTGCATCAACCATCGCGTGCGTCAAGTGGTTTTACCAATCCTCATGATGGCCGAAACCCTAGCGCTTCGGCTAATAATGCTAATCCTTACATTTTGCAAAATAGTACTAAACGCGAACCATCAACGTCATCGTCGCCTCAAATAACACATGCTACATCTATTTTGGCTCCACATGGCCAAAGCACACAGATGCCCAACTCTCACAATGTAGCATATAGCGTACCACCACATCAAGGATCAGGATTCCCTCATGGGTCGATCCCGAATTCTTATAGTGCCCCTCATACTATTCACACCACATCACCAAAGCCAATTGTGACCCCCTGTTCGGCCTACGGTCAGATACGTGACTATGGATCAATTGCGCGATCAATTGGTTATCATGTTGAGGGAGCATTATGGAGTGGAACCTAAGATTGGCACGCGCTCCTATCAGAAGCCTTACCCTGATCACTTTGATTCAATCCCATATCCTCATGGATTTAAAGTTCCCAATTTTGTGAAATTCAATGGGGATGATGGCAAGACCACATGGGAGCATGTGGGTCAATTTCTTGCACAATTAGGTGAGGCTAGCTATAATGATATTCTGAAAATTACTCTTTCATTATCCGGAACTGCATTTACATGATTTACTACTCTTTCACCTAACTCTATACATATGCGGTCTCAATTAGAGCAGAAATTTTATGACCATTTTTATTGTGGTGATAATAAATTGAGGTTGTCTCACTTGACATCGGTTAAACAAGGGCATGATGAATCTGTGAATGATTACATTAAAAGATTTAGAAGTACTAGAAGTCGATGTTTTAGTTTGACAATTTCAAAAAAGGATTTGGCAGAATTAGCTTTTAATGGCCTGCATGTCATATTAGAGAAAAAAATAGAGGGCTACGAGTGTTCTACTTTTAATCAATTGAAACAAAGAGCTTTGGCTTATGAAAGCCGAAGTAAAGAGGTAAAAGAACAGCATAAGTCACATCGTCCTAGCGTGCATATACTTGAATGTAATTTTGATTTGGACGATGATGGTAAAGAGGTTTTTGCTGTCAAGTTTTCATGGTCATCTAAAGCTAATTCTCATTCTTGTGATTCTTTGAAGCCGATTCATAAAAATCGGCAAGAGGAGATGAAGTTTACTTTTGATGTAGCTAGGTGTGATAAAATATTTGATGAGTTACATAAAAGAGGCTACATCAAGATATCACATGTTATCCCGCCACTTACGAGTTAAAGCGGCGTGCTTATTGTAAGTGGCATCACTCTTTTTCTCATGCTACTAACAATTGCAATGTATTTCAAAGGCAAATTCAATTGGCCATCAATGATGGATGATTGCCTTTTAAGGAGATGCAAATAGATAGACACCCTTTTCTCATTAACACTCTTGATCTACAACATGCGAAAGTATTGATTCGACTTGAACAAGCCAATACAACCAAAGGCAAAAATGTGATCATCGGTGAGAAAAGACAGGAAAACACAAATGCTTCAAGGGAAGTGGTGTTGGAAAAATCTTCGGATGGTAAGGAGTCTTTGAAAATTACTATCAAAGCCTCTAGACTCGGGGGGGGGGGGGGGGGGGGGCAAGCCGAGAAGACTCAAAATTCTACTACCCAGCCAAAGATGCTTAAGCCGAAGAATCTTGAAGTAGGGAGGTGGAAAATAAACAAACCAAAGGAGAAGAACAAGAAGGTAAATTTCAAACCCACCTTTTGTTACCTTTTATCAAAATATACGAATAAAAAGGCCATTTCGAAGGATCGTCAACAAAATGCGATGCAAATCTACCTCTAAGTAAGGACCGATCAAATTCCCATCGTTCGGATCTGATCAACAATGTGGTGAGAATTGGAAGCATAGATATGGTTATTAAGGAACGACCAAAAGGACCGATTGTTAAAAAAGATTGGACTAATCCAAAAAATGCTTTAGATCTTAAGAACTCTAAAGATAATAGTTGCTCTCTTAGCAAATGCTTTCAGCCGAGGTAGTGTCCCTCTGGCTTAACTAGAACTCAAAAGAAAAGATTGCAAAGGTTGCGCAATCAAGAGAGCAAAAATCAAGGATATAGCCAAATAAGTGATCCACCTCACAATATAGTGTCTCCACGATCTCCTTCGTGCATCAAAAAGGAATGGAGACCTAAACAAGTGAGTGTAACTCCTAGTTGAGCAACACTAAGAGTTTATTGCCGATAGAATATTAATTATCGCCCTTAGAACAAAACATGGCCGATATAATATTACCGTCTTTAAAACAAAGATGCCGATGAGTTTCATCACCATCAAGCAAATTTTGTCACTAGAGTATTTTTTGGCACGCTAGCTTTGCTAAAAAATAGGGGCATATATTGACACTCAAAATTTGCAACCCACCGGAGTATCCAGCACAATACCCAAGTGTCTGGTGGGCTCTCTCGGGTTTGGATGTTTCGCCCACCGGAGTATCCGGCACAGTGCCGGAGTGTCCGGTGAGCCCTCTCGGGTTCAGGTGTTTTGTGCACCGGACCGTCCGGCACAACGTCGAACTATCTGGCAGGCCCTCTTGGGTCCCGAAGATTTACATACATCGGACTGTCCCATACAATACCGGAGTGTCCGGTGACCGGAGTGTCTGGCACCGACAGTTTTTAGTAACTAATCAGGTTGATTACTTTCCTAATAAATAGGATCACGACTCCACGGGGTAAGACCACCCCACCTCTATAAAAAGAGGCCTCTAGTCCATTGAGGAGGCAACTCCCAATCGTCAAAAAACATATTTACCTTTACATGTACCTCTCCAAACCATAATCCTCTTTACTCGACCCTGTACTGTTCTTCTCCTGTCCCAACGACGTATGAAGGCGATCCGGCTGGCCTGCCGAGCCTGGATCAATCCTAGAAAAGTCTCGCTTCAACGAGTCCCTCCTGAGCTTGATTTTTCAGTTGCCGTTGGGATCGTACCTAGACAATCCTGTCGTTCCGCACACGGACATGCGTGCGGTGTGTTGATCCGGATCTTTTCGACGTCAACAGATAAGTCACGAAGAGTTTAGCATTTTCGTAAATTACAATTAAGATCGAGCGATAAAAACCAAATTGAAAAGAAGGCTCCAAAAAGGAAATGTATGAACCCTTAGTTCACGATCCACGCAAATAGATATTAGAGACCGTTAAGCACAGGGTTCAATGGGCATGAAGCTCACAATATTGCTTTGATTACTTTTTGTGAAGTATGTGAATCCATATAGACAATGTAGTCACTTTCTCCATAGAGTAACACGTCTCCTCCGTGGTTCCTATATGCAATGCATGCAAACAAGCTAGCTAATGCAAGAGCATTTAAAGCATGACATGTAGATGTAAGTAAATTAAAGACATTGCATAAAGAAACTTATTCGGTGCCAATTTTGACCCATCTCAAGCTTATTCACCATATGCCCGCTGCTTTGCTTTGAGATAGCCAAACCACCTTCTCAAGCTCTTTCTCCATGTATATAGATATCTCAAGGTGATTAGACACCGCTCTTTTTTTGTTTATTTCTTTTATCTTTTTACACATGATGCATGATAGTGCAAACATCTAATCCACGGAGAAGTCTTAACTACCATGCAATGCTAGAAAAGAAATCTACTCTACTATGTATAAGAATAACTTCCTTGAAGAGTAGATAGGCGTTGAAGCTCGATCGACATATAGTGGACTTCAAGAATCTTCAATTCGCTTCACGGTCCACCACCTTGGCCCCCTCATTTCTTCTTGGAACCCAAGAGAGTTTAGGCTTCCTCTTTCTGTCCACTATCATCTTGGGGACTCAAATCTTTTTGATTGTCCTCTTGTCATTTGGTGGCCCGAATGGCTTGGCCTTAACTTTTCCATCCTTATCCCTGAAAAACTTGTTGTGCATATCCTCATAAAAAAGGTTAGTGTTAGGTATAATCTTAGGCTCGCTCACCTTGGGACAATTTTTGGAGCGATGACCATCAAGGCAACACTTCTCACAACAGTAGTCATCCGTCATTAGCGGGACTATCTATTCGAGGATCTCATCTTGGTTGCCAATGATGTTGATAGAGGAAGAATATGATCCTAAGCTCTTGTGGTTGTGGTTGTTGATGAGGTTCTTGTTTAGGATTTTCTTTTGAATTTGCCTTCCTCTAGTGAGCCGCTCAAATACATCCATCACGACCTCTCTCTCCTCCTTGTGCTTCGTGTATTCTTTTAAAATAGATGGCTCAAGAGTAGTACTCTCCTCGGAGAGGGTTAGATTGCAAGAAGTAGAAGATTTATTTAAATGCTTAGAAGAGTTAAAGAGAGAGTCAAAATCAAGAGCTTCATAGGAGCGCACCAATGCATTATGCTTCTCACTTATCTCTACGTGCTTCTCTTTGAGAGCCTCATAAGACTCACGTAGAGCTCTCCTCAAGCTCTCGATCTCGGAGGACCGCCACTTCATGCTCGTTTGTCACCACCTTGATCTTCTTGGTCTTTTTTATGATGGTCTTGTTGGCCTTCTCGAGGAAGAGAACAAGATCGTTGTAGCTCAGTCTATCATCTTCATCATCATAGCTCTCTTATGTCTCAAGATCATCATCCTCATCAATGAAGCCTTAACAACTTCGGGCCATCAAGCAAAGTGGAGGTGACGGAAGCTCATTGGTGGAGCTTGTCATGGCAATACCCGCGGGCTCTTCTTCTCTAGAAGATGAAGTCAAACCACATCAACTGTCTTTAGACTACACCAAGATCTCTAGAGAGCCCAAAATAGAGGAAATCAATGCAATTGGTCCATAGTAACACAAAAAATAGCTTCACCTATAGCATATAGTGGGCACTTAGCTCTCCATGTGCTCTTTATTACATAAAAACTAAGCTCTTCTTTTGATCACAAAAGACTCTACAAATGCATTTGCTAAATTTGGAGTAATATAAAGCTAATAAGAAAAAGATTCAGGTCAATACCACACTGTAAACTTATAAAACACCACTTACATCACACAAAAAAAAGAAAAAGGGTTAATAAGATTCATGCCATTATAATTCTTTGGTGTTGAAAATATGCCATTGTAACTTTAGGAAATGAGCTGTGCACCATTATAATTCACACACACTTGAAAATATGCCACTTTATACTCCATCCGTCCCATTTTATCTGTTACTTTAGCATCTTTCAATTATCCCAAATTAACTGTCGTTCTCATTTCTACTACTAGAAAAACAGTTTTTTCTAAGCGGACCTAAAAACATCTATACACGCGGATTTTCATTCCGCCTGCATTCTATCACTGTAAAAATCATAATTTGTTCAGGTGGAAAATGAGAACCGTCTGCATTAGAGCTTCTAATGCAAGCGGTTGTCACTCCACGGGCCTCGCCGCGCCGCCGCTCCACCGGCCCTTTGCGAGACTCACGGCGATGAACCCCCCTGCGCGCCGCCACCGACCGTCGAGGCCCCGTGCCGCCGCAGACTTCCATAGGCCTC
>BCLG01000314.1:49584-62611 GCA_001602295.1 Zoysia matrella
CGGCGACAGCAGCCTGGCGCGCGCGGTGGCCGGGCAGGTGGCAGCCTGTCGCGAGCACTCTCTCTGTCTTACCCACCTTGCCTCGATCGACTCGCGCACAGGGATGGATTTTTAATTTGCAAGGCTAGCTTCGAGGAGCACTCTCTCTCTCTCTCTCACTGTGTTTCCCCAGACTCATTGGATGTCTGGGATTGGACGCTACTGTGTTTCTTCACGCGGATCAGGCTGCGATTGAACGGCAACGCGAGGGGTTCACGCGGATCACCAGTGTGGACTCCTGCTGGCGGTTGCCATAAGCCACCGCCTGCAGAATTGAGCCTAATGCAGGTGGCTGTTCTAATGAGCCGTCTGCATTAAAAAAATATTTCTGCAGTGGGTAAATTAGGAGAGCCGCCTGCATTAGAAGCATTTTCGCAGGCGGTTGATTTCCTTGGGCCCACCTGCTACCTAGTACGAGTGGATTTTTGTTGAAAACTGCCTGCATTTGCCCGGGGGGCGTCGGGACAAATGCGTTTTGTAGTAGTGTTCCCGATACACCTTTCTCTCTTTCCAATGCATTTCTATCTCTACCTATCTCTTTCTCGTTTTTAGCACATTCTACCTTTCTTAATTTCCGTGCCCAAAGCTAAAACGACACTTAAATTGGGATGGAGTACCACTTTATCTGTGCCTGGCCCACTTGTAGACCATTGTATTTTCGTATGTTCCACTCTGCCCCTCTCTTTTCTCTTCCTCGCTCGGTCACTCCCGACAAGCTGTGACCGCCTTCTTTTTCCCTATTCACACGGAGAGATGGAGCTGTGATGGATCGCCGCCTTGTGCACCATCTACCACGATTGCAAGCTCCATGGAGACCTGTCTCGAGCTCACTCGTGCGGCTGAGCTCGTGCGGCCGGCCATGGCGGCGGGTTTGAGCTCCCACACTTGCTCAAGCTTACTGCCATGGGGAGTAAGGAGGAGGGGAACGCGCCGCCTCCTGGAATGCCCTGACCGACTGTGGACCAAGTCGAGCGACTAGCCGTCCACCAGCTCAAGGAGTAGCGCGACACCGCCGGACACCGCGGGCAGGACGGAGTGGCACAGCACGACGAACGGCGATGCCGTCCGGCTGAGGATGTCGGCCTCCGTGTCACCCGAGCTGAGGATGTCGGCCTTCGTTTTGATTTCATTCGCTTGGTATCGACCGGCGGCATTGGCGTTGAAGGCATGGCGAACTATGGCGAGGAGAAGCATCGCCGCCAGCACGCCCTCGGCACCGACGCCCTCCGCCGCGTCAAAGTAGTCCGCGACACGCTCAAAAACTGGTGGTGGAAGAGACGAGATGAGGCAATGTTGCCGTGTGCGGCGATATGGAAGGGAGACAACCTTTGCCGCGCACTCGGCTTTGCTGTTCCATCGTTCCTCAAGGAGCCGCTTGGCCTTGGCAGACGGGTCCTCGAGCACGACCATCTTGGACACGCCCTTGAATTTGACCTTGATGCAGATGGTTGGCACGGGCGCCCGTGGCGTGAGTCCGCGTTCGGGCTCTGCTTCTGCATCAGCATGCTGCCCGGCCGGACCTCCCACACCTCCTCCTTGGCCACCAGCGTCGGCTCCTTTGTTGTCGGTGAGAAGACCGCTCCTCCTCCTCTCTGCTCCCTGTCACCGCGCATCATCTTCTTCGTCTTTTCTGCCTCTCTGTCGCACCGAGTTTTGTAAACACAAAACCCGATGACATCTACATGTATGTCAGGATTTGTTTCATCATATATGTAGGACAATTCAGTGATAATCAGTTCTATATCAATAAACAAACAGTAAATACCAGAGTTTTAAACAGCAGCGTGAGGAGAAAACTTTTGGGCACACCACAGGCAATCGACTGGCAGCAACGCGACCTTCTATGTTCCATCTTCGATTTACCGGTTGACTCAATTTCCTTGATCTTCTTGATGGGTAACAAAATAACAAAAACAACAACACGCATGAGTACATAAAGTACTCAGCAAGTGTAGAAAAAAATGACATGAGAGCCACAAGCAAGAAAAGCTACTGAGGTTTAATGCACTAATGCCATCTAGCCTGTTTAATTACTAAGCAACCTATTCACTAAGTTTGAACTCTACGAACCGCGAACCAAAGAGACCTCATCAGATTCCATCTGATTACCAAACTCACCAGGGTACCAACACCTGGCTACGAACTCATCGGGTCCCCACCAGACTACCAAGATCAACCAACCATATAATGAAACTAATGATGAAAAAGTCCAAGCCAATCTTGACTGTGAGCATGGCTGTTATGACAGTTTTATCTCTCGAGAGTTTGCACACTTTTCACCACAAGTCGTGATTTTATCTCCTGTTGCCAGGTGGACTAAAAACCTTCTTTATGCCAGTATCTTTCGATACATAACACATTTCTTTTGGTGTGTGGTCAGAAGATCACTACAAAGCCTTTACAAAGTATCACTTAGTCAATATACACCCGCTAAGGTTTCACCACTATGGCATCCATAGAGTCTATTTTATCCGTCGCAGAAGCCCTCTCTTGCGCCACTACACGGCGACAAGGTGCACACCAAACTAAGCCCAACTAATTAGTCAGCAAGGGCCAACCATTTAAGCCTTATGGCTACGCTGTAAAGTAAGGTTATATGGTTCACGAACCGATCCTTAGAATCTAAAACAGAAACTAGCACATACCTAACACCGAATAATATCTAAGAGCATCATACCATACCATCTATCCTACTCAGATTCTCTATACACTAAGTCATTACTATTTTAATTAACATGAAGATGATTAAGTTACAAATATACTATTAATCAATTTTAGTAGTACAAATTTTATCTAAAACCAAACTATGACAGCAAGGCTAAGCATAAAACAACACACCACCGGACCTATATGCTACGAACCAGCTTCAAAGAATAATAAAAAATATTCTAGTAAACCCAACATAGGATTTCAATTTAAGACTAGCATGTATTACTTAAATTCCTATGTCATCCTAAATAGAAGCAATGTGATCAAGGACACTTGCCTCAAAATATTGTTTAATGGTATTCAAGCTTTGCTTCATAGGCTTTCTTGATTCTGACTTGTATTCTTCTCTTCACACAATCACCAACAAACAAACAAGCAAGCAAACAACTAAAGATCATATGCCACAATGGAGGGTCATTATGAAGTGCTAACAATGTTTGCAGAACTCACCAAGAATTAATTTACAACAAAGAACTTCTAGGCGTGAGATGATAACAAGCAGTGAATGACGGCAACACGTCTGTCTGTCCACAAACTGCACTGCAAAGACTTGTGCATTTTTGATTATTGGCTATACAATTCAAAGAAATCTTTGAATAGAAATGCGACTAATTATGTGAAACATGATAAACACGTGATGTTTTGGACAAGATTTAACCTGAGAAGATCAACGAGTGGGATCGAGATTTTGTCATGCAGCGGCAGTTGAAGAACAAATCGCGTTCTTGGAGAAACCGAGATGAATCTTGGCGAATCCTTCAGTGGTTGCAAAGGAGAATCTATGGAACACAACATGGTATAGGAGTTTTATCGAGATAATGGTTAAAATTGAGAGAAACAAGGATTGAATTACCGATGCATGCGCTGGACAGATTCAAAACAGAGAGCAGTAGTCATTGTGATGGAAATTTTGGAAGCTACAGATCTCCGTTGGCCATGAATTTTGGATATGTCGTAGAGAACTTCAACGCGCACATTCTGGCAAAATTTTGTCGAATTTCGTTGGACGGATCACCGGCAACGTGGACGGGAATTGGAGGATCTGTATCTGCTCGCGAGTTGGCTGTGAGTTGAGGGGGTTGAGGGGTTGGCGAGGACGTGGAGAGGTTGTGAGGAAGATATAATGGCTTGATATGATGGGGAATGTGAAGGGAAAAAGGCATTTGGGAGCTTAATAGTCATTTTCTTGGATTTTAAGTGCTTGAGGTATGCGAAAGGGTGGATGAAATGGTCCACATCCCGAAATGAAAATTTCGGGTGTGACACTCTCTGTCCTCTCCTCTCGTAGCTCAGCTATCCCAGGTCCATATCCGTAGCCGCCCGCGGCTGGGGTGCTGCCATCAACGTCGTGGTGGGATGGGAGGGGGCCGAGGGGCTAGTCAGAGAGCGGTAAACTTTCGGTGGTAGTGGTGATGGCGTGACTGACCAGCGGGAATAGAAGAAGAAAAAAGGGAGGGCATTTTGATATATACAAAAATACAGTAACCTGCTGGTGGGCCTAAAGCGTCCAAAAGTGTACATAATGGCATATCTCAAACTGATGAAGAATTATAATGGCCTCAGTCTCATTTCTGAAAGTATAATGGTATATTTCCAACCACTGCAAATTATAATGGCATGGATCTAATTAACCCAAGGAAAAATGGATGTTAAAATTTTAATGATAGGATTAAATCATGCAACAGGACAAGTTATCATAATCTGAAGCCAAAAAGACATCCATGCGCATAGGAAAACGACGTGGATGTCTCTCCCTAAAAGAACTGGCAAAGGACATCTTTTCCTAACATTTACTCAACAATTCAAGTAAGATTCAGGCACTAAAACCCTAAATACACTGTAGTGATGATTCAAACTTTTCTCCCCACGCAATCTGTACACTTCACTGAGTGCACCGGTAACTGTATTAGGGAAAGCATAGAAGACACGCTTTAATCTTTGATTTACAAGAGCCATTGCGCACCTGCAAACAAACAAACATGTAAGTAGAAAAAGAAAAATATTGATGCACGAAGTTATATATGCATACATAGCACATGGTTCCCAGATGAGGTAGACATCAAATCCTGTGCAGAGATATGGTCTAAGGGCTTCAGACAAATCAATGCAACATGCTCCACCGCAGATTGCTCTTTATCCTGAAGTTTATTTTGTCCATGTCAGAAGAAAAAAGGTAAGAAAACAAAATGCACCACAGTCATATACCATAGTATTTGGCAATAAGCAAATAATAGGCACATGAAACGAGAGAAGATACAACAATGCTTGCTTTTGCATCTGTCTTTATCCGCTTTGCTGATTGGAATAATTCTCCGGATGGCGATTTGAAATTGGCTTGGTTATTGTACTGGACGAAGTAAATAGCATCCTATCCCAGGCAGCCTTTTCAGTGGCAACCATGGCAGCATATCGCAAAGGATGCCATGCAAAACAGCCTTGGCAGGGCAATGGCTTCATCCCACTGGCATTTTACTTTGTCCATCCCCAAGGGTTTGTGCATGAGATTTCAATGCTCAAGGTGTTAGAAATACAGGAGCTTGACAACATGACATCTTTCTGAGCTGGTCCGTTCAAAGAGCATGTATCTTCTTCAACTTCAGAAACTTTGTTTCCTTCTGGATATGAATTATTATAGTGTGTTTGGTCCTTAGCCTTAGCAATTATTTGATTACTTGATGGATTGACAATAATGGGAGCATTTCCCTCCTGATACCCACAGAGACCCCAAAAACCAAATCAGAAAAAAAATATTTGATAGTCATAAAGCAATAAGCTGTGATATTGTTGACTAAAGTAAATGCGAAGTGTGCCATGGAGTTAGTATGTTTGATGATCAGTCAATACTACAACACTACAGAATTGTTCAGCCAGCAGCAGGTTCAGATTTGGAGCATGTGGTGTTGGATCCATCTGCTCTGCTTATGTGTTCATGTGATTCATTGGCGTCTGAGCAAAAACATAAACTTTTTCTTAGGTTTTTGTTACAGAGAGGTATTAAACGTGGTGGCTACTCGAGTGAAACAAGAACTGAACTTGTAGTGGATTAATCTTTTTAAATATTTGTACCTAGATTTAAAAAAATTTCTCATGAACTACAGGGTATCATCCTACTGAAAATTGAAGTCCATGTAATAAAAAGAATGGAAGCACAATATAATTATTTGGCTTCAAACAAGTACTGTAAAACCGAAGGTGACCACCTTTGATAATTGAATAGAAGTCTTCATGTGATTGAATATTGATGGTAATTCCTCTCAAAATCCATGGACATCAAAGCTGAAATAAACCTGTTAAACACATCAGAAAGCCTGTTAAACACATCAGAACAACTGCATGAAGGTTACCAAATGAAATTGCAGTATTTCTGACAACTCCATCTAAAGTACAACAAATTGTATTTGCATTGAAAAGTAGACTACATTGACAATTCTAAATGTCAACTGGATGCACAAAACTGTTACAGCAATCCTATTCAACATTATAAATATTTAAGAAAAATATACGATAAGCCATTTGTAAATCATAGGCCACATAATGAAATCGAAACTAAGAGCTTGACCGAATGACAATCTACTGAATTTTCAAGACCACAGAGCTATGCCGCTGCCAGTTGTCATCCCACTACAAGTTATTGTACTGATGAACAATGCAAGGTTAGCAACTAGACAGGAGATGTGATTGTGGATGCAGCTGCTAGAACATACTGCAGTAACCCATTAGATTAAGGTGATGCAGCAATTAGTCCATTTTAATTTTACACATTACATATTTTTCCTTTATTAGAACATTTCTAAATAGATAGGAATTCTAACAAGTAGTTTGCCCTATCAAATCCTACACTCTTGAGCAAAGAAACCAAAAGTATCTTTAGCAGACCACATGTGTAAATATATTTGGCAGACCACAATTTTTGATACTTGAGAACAATACATGTCAGGGAAATGAACAACGTTTCATCAACATACTCATATGCAGGACGATAAGATATGTAGCGGAACACTTGGCAATCTGTGAAAAACTTTACCTATAGTAAATGTTAGTAAATGACAAGGGCACAAGTTAATTTAGATAATAAATATAGGTCTTAAGTGATTCTAATTTAAGATAAATTGAAAGTGATAAATAATTTAACTATCCTTTTCACTATAATTCAAGTTTTCAATCAACAGTAACAGCAGCAACAGCAAAGCTTTAGTGTCAAGTAAGTTGGGTTAAGCTGAAGACGAAGCCAGTCATAGGTAACAGGGAAAGAAAACAAAAAGGAGGAATATGAGAAAAAAAAAGAAGCGTGTCAATATTTTAAAATTGAAAGGAGTAGGTTTTATCGAAACTGCCTTTTGATGTGTTATTCCTCCCACTCTTAAATTATTTTCGTTATGACAAGAATTCTAGGTCACTGCATATGGCCTGAGCTTGCGTCCTGCCGTGGCATCACCAGTGATGTACCGGGCACTTTACCTTGGCCCAGGTAACATGATTTTAAAATGCCTTGCACTCAATTCTTCACTTTAGACGCTCACGCACAAATTATAATACCCGGGACATTGATGGATCAGATTTCGAGAAGCACTTGTCTTTGATATGAAAAAGGGCGGGATTAGCACAGCGATCGTGACAATCTCTGATGTGATTGCTAGATCGTTTGCTTGGTAAAACAAAATCGATTAGGTGCCAATTCTTCTTGCTTGGTACTTATGTATGACAAAATTGCTTAGGCGTCAATACAAGGAAAGGGAAGGCTAGCAGGTGTTGCCATTTGTCTTCTCCATCCATTGGTGGCGCCAAAACCACCAAGAAACTGACACCAGCCGGAAATGGAAGCTTGCCGTGTTTTAAGTGCTGTCTCCCTCTCCTGCCGCCTCGGCATCGCATCTCTGGTGTCACCACTCTTCTCCTCGCGCTCAGTCTCCCTCTCGAATGGACCTGAGATCAGAAGGGGCTGGACAGCCATGGACGGCGGCGGCCGCGGAGGACCGGCCGCTGAAGGTGGTGTTCGCGTCACCTGCAGAGCACTTCACGGACGCGACTCCGATCGGCAACGGCAGCCTTGGCGCCATGGTCTGGGGCGACGTCGCCTCCGAGAAGCTCCAGCTCAACCGTAAGTGCTCACTTGCCTGCACAGTGTAAGCACGGTTCCGTGGTTCAGTTCCAACTTCCAATGCTGCGCCGCGGTTCTTCATGAGCAACGCCTGTCAGGTGTTTGGTGGAATGCCCACCCAAAGAACGCAGAAGCACATTTCTTATCTATTGTTATGTGCGCACAACCCAACTAAAGATACTGGCCCCTGAATTGTTGGATTTGAATCTTGTTGCAGATGACACTCTATGGACCGGCGTGCCTGGAGACTACACTGATACGAAAGTATCTGCTGCACTTCCGGTGGTCAGGAAGCTCGTTGATGCGGGACGGTTCCTTGAAGCCACCGCTGCAGCCTCCGCCCTTTGCGGTGGCCCGAATGAGGTATGCACATGTTGTAAGGTTGATGTTGCCCATGTGTTCTGTTTTTGGGTAAACAAGGTGCTATCAATTATTTTGTTTCTGTGATGGTAATTTTTTTTGCAATACGGCATCCATGATCGACCAACTTCCACCTTACAGTTGTCCAGATGTCAAAGTGATTTCTAATTAAACTCTTTTATTCTGTACAATGAACCTTCCTAATATCTTTGCCAGTCATATGCAGTTCCTAAACATAACATATGATGGCATATGCACCTTTTTCAAACTGGATATGGCTGTAGCGTTAAATGTAGTTCAACGGAACTTACTTATTTCCAACAACTGGTGTATGATAATTGAAGATCTGATACAGTGGTATTTGTGATCTATTCATACTATGATTATATTGTAATAATCATTTTTTTACTGAGAACACCCTGTGTGTTCAGAAAATCTCAAATGATGGTGATTGAGTCGCTGTACGTGAAACAATGCTGTGATAATCATCTGCATTAAACGTTCATGTAAATTAGAAGGAAAGAAATCTCATATTTATTCCTTTCATGAAGGTCTACCAACCCCTTGGAGACATAAACTTAGAGTTCGACCCATCCAGTCAGGATTACAGTTCGTACAAAAGGGAGCTTGATTTACATACTGCAACTGTGACCATAATGTACAGTCTTGGAGAAGTCGAGTATACTAGAGAGCACTTCTGCTCGAACCCAAACCAGGTCATTGCTACCAAGATCTCTGCAAACAAATCAGGGCATGTATCTTTCACGCTATCCTTGAACAGTCAACTAAACCACAGTGTCCGTGTAGTTAATGCAAATGAGATGATCATGGAAGGCGCATGTACTGAAAAGAGACCCAACAGAGAGAAAAATGAAATTGGAGATTCCACTGGCATCAAGTTTGCAGCTGCCCTCAGCTTACAGATGAGTGGTACTGAAGCAAAAGCTGCAGTTCTGGATGGTCAAAAGATGAGGATCGATAATGCAGACTGGGTTGTCTTGCTTGTTACAGCTGCTTCTTCATTTGATGGGCCTTTTGTGAGTCCTTCAGACTCAAAAGTAAATCCAGTATCAGCAGCTCTGAGAACACTGAAGATAGGTACTAATATGAAATTTGCTCAGCTGAAAGCTGCTCATATGAAAGATTATCAAGATCTGTTTCACCGAGTTACCTTACAATTATCAGAATCATCAGCTAATAAAAATACATGCTTGAGAGAAGGCGAAGCCATTAAAACGACAGCAGAAAGAGTGAACAGCTTTCAAATTGATGAGGACCCTTCTTTGGTTGAACTGCTATTTCAATATGGTCGCTATCTTCTCATTTCCAGTTCTCGCCCTGGAACTCAAGTGTCTAACCTGCAAGGGATATGGAATGAAGATGTCACACCTGCATGGGAGTAGGTCACATTTATTTTATTATATTATTTTAGTCAATCGTATTTGGCCTACTAGTATTTCCCTGTACTTGTTGTTTGCGCTTTTGCACACATTATTTATTAGATTAGTTTCACAAAACCGCAAGTAGTTGCTTCCCAAATACAGAAAGCCATCAAAGAACCATAGGTATTTGTAAATTCTCCTTCACAAGCCCACAACTTTAGAGTTAGTTTTACATGTTAACCACTTTTGACGCTATCCACTTCTCCGGTTGACATGTGAGAAATGATGAAAAAGTAGTGGGTTTGTGATGTGAAGCACACAAATACTAGCGGTTCTCCTTAACACATTTTCGTAAGAATGGGATCCATTACTTTTGGTTTTTGTTAAATTCGCTCTCACTTATTCCACTGGCCAATTGTTGAACTTAAATGTGTCTGCTAATTAATTTAATTACATCAAAAGTAGTTTATACTTTTATTGTAGTTTTAGTTCTAATGCTCTAATTAGAACACAAACTAAGTTGCATGGACGTGCACATGTTCTTGAGTTATAACCCGATAACGTGATACAATATGCTTTGCAGAAATCACACTTATTTGATTTTATCATCAACAATAAAATATGTAGTAATATTATAGTCTTATTACTACAATATTCTGAACTGAATTTCTGTTATGCTCTATAAATTGTAATTTGGGTGCCTCATTATTTCATTATTTACTCGTGCCATCTATCTTTTGTTTGTTTCCATTTTTATAATTACTAATCAGTTCAGAATTGTTTTCCAGTGCAGCTCCTACCCTAAACATAAATCTTGAGATGAATTACTGGCCAACACTTTCTTGTAACCTCAGTGAATGTCAAGAACCGCTATTTGACTTCATGGCATCTCTTGCAGTTAACGGAAGTAAAACGGCAAAAGTACATCCTCGTTATCCTTTGTTTGATATAGACCACTAAAAAATGACTAGTTAAAATAAGTAACCAAATTGCTGTTTAGATACCATTATTTGACTTCATGGCATCTCTTTCAATCTATGTTCGCCACCCAAAAGGAACATCAATATGACTGGACAGCTCAGTTCTTGTATATGTGAGTCCGGTTGTTAAGGGTATAATAGTCAAGGACCCAAACTTATTACTTTAATATCCTAATTAGGGTTTCCCTCATGTTACCTCTATATATTACCACCTTTGGGGCTGTTACCAATACAATTTTCCTTCCTAACACGTATCAAGAGCCAATATGATCTATGGTTCCATTGTTTTTTTCCCCTTCTGGTATGCAAGCCCCAGGGAGCGTTCTTTGCTCCTCTGGGTGGCTCCTCCACGCCGCCGCCACAGGAGGCTCCTCCCACCACGATCTGCTCTGCTCTGGTCTCCCTGCTGAGTCGTCGTTCCTGCTGGCACAGTTACTATCATCTTTGGTTGAAAGTGAGATGATCAAATATAGGTGCATGATATCTTTGGTTGGTGATGCAGCAAAATGTCGGGCAATTTACCTAGATGAAAACAGTTTACTTTATGCCGTTGTAGACTATTCTTCAGTGCATATCATCCTCTTTTCTACCATTATCTGAAAAACGCTGCGTTGAATTCATGATAGATAAATTATGGAGCAAATGGGTGGGTCACTCACCACAGATCAGACATATGGGCAAAATCATCGGCATCTCCTGGAAATCCACGGTGGGCTGTGTGGCCAATGGGAGGTGCTTGGCTTTGTATGCATCTCTGGGAGCACTACCAGTATACATTGGACAGAGTAAGTCTAAGATAAAGATATCTGTTCTCCCTCTCCATAGAAGCTTCCAGACAACTAAGAACTTGTTGTAAAAGTAATCTCACTGAATCTGTAACGTCATTCATGTATATTGGTGAGAATGTAATTTACATTCTGACAATATTTGAGAACCGCAACTGTAATTTAGTTTCATGAACATGTGGGCATCTTATATTATGACTAAATTCTTTGAACAAGACAAATGGAACGTAGCTAGGATGTCCCAGAGTTCATGCAACAATATACATGTTACTTGCCTGCTACTTATTGTTTTGAATCACCCCATAGTTCATGCAACAATCATACATGTTACTTGCCAGTTACAAGATGCTACTTAGTGTTTTGAATCTTCAGGCATTTTTGGACAAGGCATACACATTGCTGGAAGGATGTGCTCTTTTTCTGGTTGATTGGTTAATTAAGGGGGCCGAAGGCTATTTGGAAACAAATCCCTCTACTTCTCCCGAGCATTCTTTCATTGCTCCTGGAACTGGTGGTCAGCTTGCTAGTGTGAGCTATTCTACTACGATGGATATCTCAATAATCCGAGAGATTTTCCAAGCAGTCATTTCATCAGCAGAGGTACTATCAGTTACAAGAAGCGATTAATTAGAGTGCAGTACTGGGAGGGTGCTATTTATTGAGAGTTATTTAATTATCCTGTGAATTATATGCTTACTCAGTCATCATTACTATATATTGCTCTGATCATCCTACAAAACAGCTCCTAGGAAAATCTGATACTGATCTGGTGGTGAGGATCAAGCAAGTCCTCCCAAGACTACCCCCAATTATGATTGCTAAAGACCTTACAATCATGGAGTGGGTAATATTCACAATTACCTGTTGTCTTATGCAGTTTTTTTTTCTGTGATCTAGTATGATTTGTTTCACGTGTTTATGGTTGTTTGTTAAAGGCACAAGATTTTGAGGACCCAGATGTCCATCATAGGCACCAGTCGCATCTCTTCGGTCTTTACCCTGGTCATACAATAACCATGGAGAAAAATCCAGAAGTTTGTGACGCTGCTGCCAATAGCCTTCACAAACGAGGTCAGGAAAAACATTGAGTAACTGCATTCATTTATATTGTTTTATTCCAGTATACTACTCTATTAAACAGAATGCATTTGAATTCTACATAACCACAGTATGGGATGCCTTTTAGTGTTTAAGAGTCCTATGACCTAAAATCACATGGGGGTACAGTAAAAATGACAGTAGCAATTACACTTTAAACATCTGTTAACTTGAATATACATTGGCATAATACATTAAGAATCCTACAGTTTACTTGTTCAAGCAAAACAACTTGAGTATACTGCATGCTGTTCTAAGTAGTAGTAATTGATTTTGTGACTATTGAAGTCTGTTTATTTGTTTAACTAAGTGTATGGAGTAGTCGTGTAATTACTTCTGAAATAGTGGATGGCCCCGCAATGTGTAAAGTTCAAGTACAAAAAAATATTACTCCCTCCGTTCCAAAATATAAGCATTTTTAGGTTTAGTCAAAGTCAAACTTTTATCACTTTGATCACTAATAATATATAATTACTAATGTTTTATCATATAAAATTATATTTTTTGGATGCATCATTAAATAAACTTTCAGAAAAATTATATTTTATATTAAAAATTATGTAATTTTCTAGATAT
>BCLG01000314.1:62621-90137 GCA_001602295.1 Zoysia matrella
TATCATATAAAATTATATTTTTTGGATGCATCATTAAATAAACTTTCAGAAAAATTATATTTTATATTAAAAATTATGTAATTTTCTAGATATTATTGGTAGAAGTTAAAAGATTTTGACCTTATCCAAACCTAGAAATGCTTATATTTTGAAATGAAGGTAGTATTACGTTTTTACAATTAAGCACTATCAGTGTGAGGGAATCTTTTTTAAGCGTCATGAGCTAGGAAAATTTATCATCATAACATTGTGGAAAAATGAGGTTTTGTTGACAGTGTGCAATATATATTTTATGAAATAAAATTATTTTCTATAATTATATAGACTAAATAACTGTGGTTTCTTATCAGGGGAAGATGGACCTGGATGGTCACTTACATGGAAGATGGCCTTGTGGGCTCATCTTATGAACAGTGAAAATGCATATAGAATGGTTCTAAAGTTGATAAATCTGATTCCTCCTGATGCAAAATTGGGCCTCAATGGTGGGTTGTATGCCAACCTGTGGACAGCACACCCACCTTTCCAGATCGATGCGAACTTTGGGTACTGAGTATTCTTGCTCTAAGTACACTGTTTTATGCTATACATGATTATGTCTGACAGGTTTTAGTCCTCTGTATAATTGACCTATTCTGGTTTGTAGTTAATTTTTAAAAGCTAATACTACTGAACCAGATAAGGAAAATTTTACTGATATCCAACTCCTGTCCCTGTACTATTTTCGAGTCTCTAACTCTGTGCTCTTGCAGATTCACAGCTGCAATTGCAGAGATGCTCCTTCAGAGCAGTCTCACTGATCTCCACTTGCTGCCTGCGCTACCACGCAATAAGTGGCCAAGGGGCTTCATTACAGGATTAAGAGCTCGAGGTGATGCGTCTGTGAACCTCCGCTGGGAGGAAGGGGAGCTACAAGAAGCATTGCTATGCTACAACAGAGGAAATTCAGCCGTCGAGCTGCACTATGGTGGTCAAGCTACAACTTTTAACTTTTCAGGTGGCAAAGCTTACAAGTTCAATGGGCGTTTACAGTGCATCGATACATGGCCCCTAGGAAAATAAGTTTCTGTTATCTGTGCAGAAATCTATATTTTTCGGTATATGGTTTCTAAGTTTCTTTGTTTAAAATAAAGTTTAATTTATCTTTGTTGAGAGCCAGACAGATGGGCTGCAAACTTTGTAATAATTGGTTGTAGCTTCGTTTGAAGTCAAAGCCAGTACTTTATTTGCTATTATCTAAAAAAAATCTCACTAATAATGATTTGGCGTTTGGATGAAGGCCCAGAGAGAGGTGATCTGCCATGCAGGCCGTTGATCAGGCCCACGAGAAGATCAATAAACTGAAACCCAGCAGTTTGATCAAAAACTACAAAAATCGATGAAAACCATTTCAAATTAAAATTTTGAATGAAATTTGGTGAACTGGCACAGTAAACTGTTAGGTTTAGTAAACCATTTTAAATTCAAAAATAAATGCACACGTATGCTAATTAGTGAGTACTAAATAAGAAGGTAGTGGGCTTGTTATGATAATTGCAAAATATTTGGAAAGGCATGAGCATGGCGCGTATTGAATAATTTGTACCTTTGAACTCTAACAAAAAAAAAATCATACAAATCTTTATATATTAAACGCCGTGCGTTCTCTCAACTCTCATTACGCCACGTCACTCTAAAAAATATTAACCGTCGGATTTAAAATCTAACGGTGGATAGATATTAGAGAGGAGAAAAAATGGATATTAAAAAGGAGAAATTTTTTTTCCTCAGTCAATATAAGAGCGTGCTTCTACTCGGCGGGAGCAGCATAAACAGTTATGCCATCGCAATATATTAAAGCGTAAACATTCTCTTATAACTCGTTGCGCCATGTCACCGTAAAAAATATTAACCGTTGGATTAAAATATAACTGTGGATATTAGGAAGGAGAAAAAAATAGATATTAGAAAGAAGGAAAAAATCTTTTCCTTAGTCAAAGTAGAAGTGTGCTTCTACTCGACGGAAGCAGACATGAACGGCTGTGCCGATATAAGAGAAGTTTTTATAAATTTATTTTACTTCTATATCTTACAAGTATATGCTACAATTAAAGACATTTATATGTTACGAAAATGTAAATTTAGATACTTTAAATTGTTTTATCTCCTAATAGTGCTCCTTCATTAATATGCTATAGATTCAATAGAACTATTCTAAAAGATATAAGAGAAGTTTTTACAAATTTATTCTACATCTATATCTTACAAGTATATGTTACAATTAAAGACCTTTATATGTTATGAAAATATATATTTAGATAACTAAGTTGTTTTATCTCCTAAAAATGTTCTTTGGTTACCACGAGAACTAAGATTCAATCTTTTCCCGTTTACAACTCCGGTTTAAAAAAGATAGTAGCTTTGGACGCAATATTTTAATCAAACATTGCCAATATAAATTAAAAATAATTTTAAATTTATTAAGTTACAAAATTAGAAATTATTTGTTCTAAAAATACTTTCTTAAAAGTGCACCGATGCTACTTCTTATTAAATATTTTATAGATATCAAAGGTTACACTTATGCTTTGAAGACCATGTCGACAACTTTTTTTGGGACCGGAGTATATGTTTATGTAACTTTGTTATTCACGTTAAGGCAATTATACTTCTATTTGTTAAATAATAAATTTAAAATATACTGTTTCAACTAGAGGTGCACAACAAAAATATACACGAAAAGCCCCTCGTTGCGCTATGTCACCTTAAAAAATATTAACCATCATATTAAAATCTAACGGTGGATATTAGAAAAGAGAAAAAAAAATCCTTTCCTCGATCAACGTAAGAGCGTGCTTCTACTCGGCGGGAGCAGGTATAAACGGCCGTGCTATCGTCCTAGATTTTTCAGGTTTAACATAAATTTTGACTATGGTCATATTTAATTTTTTATAGATATTATATATTATAATTTGTTTTATCATTAAAGTTATTTGAATCACAACTTAAAATTTTACATATTTGAATTAATTTTTAGATAAGTTGAATAGTCAAAGATTATATTAAAAATTAAAGGTAAATAAAAATTTAGGAATAGAGAGAGTATGTGTTAGTACGCATGGACAATGGTATAGATATAAAAAAATTAACTGTAACTGTTATGTTAAATCAAATTTACTTTTGCTATAGATTCAATAAAATTATTCTAAAAGATATATAAGAGAAGTTCTTATAAATTTATTTTATTTCTATGTCTTACAAGTATATACTACAATTAATGACTTTTATATGTTATGAAAATGTATATTTAGATAACTTAAATTGTTTTATCTTCTAAAAATGCTCTTTGATTACTATAAGAACTAAGATTCAATCTTTTTCCCACTTACAACTCCGGTCTAAAAAAATAGTAACTTTGAAGGCAATGTTTTAATCAAACATTGCTAATATAAATTAGAAATAATTTTAAATTTATTAAGTTACAAAATTAGAAATAATTTGTTTTAAAAATACTTTATTAAAAGTGCACCGATGCTACTTTTTATTAAATATTTTATATATAACAAGGGTCACACTTATGTTTTGAATACCATGTCGACAACTTGTTTTTGAGACCGGAGTATATGTTTATGAAACTTTGTGATCCATATGATCCATATCAAGGAAATTATACTTCTATTTGTTAAATAATAAATTTAAAATATACTGCTTCAACTAGGGGTGCACAACAAAAACATACACGAAAAGCGTGACAATTGCCGCGCAGATTTTCTAGTGCTCATTAATTTGGGTCGATGAAAATGGGCCATCCAATGCCTGCCAGTCAAATTCGTTCAAACAACCTTGAAGCGTGCTGAAGGCACAAAGACTATCTAGCAGAAAAGTTCAAGCCTAATATAGTGGTAACATTGTAGTCAGTGAAATCCTAAACGGTAGATCCACCGTTTATAGCATTTTTCAGTTTAAACAGCCATTTAAAACAGTATAGTCAAGATAAAAACAGGAGTAAACAACCATTTTGACCAACACGGTTACCCTCCATCCACCGCTTAAACTCGTTTCAACGACCGTTTCATACTGTTTAGAAAAGCACAGCATTGTGCCGTATCATTTAACATTTTACATCAAGATAGTGTTAAAATTTTATTTCAAATTGATTGTATAGTAATGATTGATGAGATTATAAGGATCTTAGAGTCACTGATTGCATTCAAATACCCCCGTGGCCTTCACCTCTTCATGCATGTTGCAAAGCATGGTGGAGTTGAGGCACTGATAATGAATTTGAATTGAGGACGATTCCAAAACAAGCGAGAATGATGAGGACATCATTCTTTTAGATACACACAACGTTCCTCAAATTAATATTGATCGAACTCGTACAAGATAGTTGAGATTAGAGGTGAGTTCGTTTCTAAACACATATTTTTCTTCCTTTGAGAATAGATTGCTACCTAATGACTTTCTCAAGATTAAAAACAATAGAGAGAGTCAAAAGAAGCACGAAGAAGGACTTGAAGATGCTCAAGACTAGCAAGGCACGTTTAACCTCGGAGAAGTGATGAGCACGAGTTGTATCAATACTAATTTGAGGAGTGTTGTGTGTATCTAATAGAGTGATGTTCACATCATCCTCCCTTTCTTGTTTTAGAGTCCTCCTCGACTCAAGTTTATTGTCAGTACCTCGACTCCACCATGCTCTGCAACATACATGAAGCGGTGGAGGCCATGGGAGTATTTAAATGCAATCATTTGGTGACTCCAAGATCTTTATAATCTCATCACCTTTTTGGCGATGTGATGCCAAAGGGGAAGAAGTAGTTATCTATCCTTGTTATCCATTCCCAATGTGTGTGAGACTTTTATTAAGACTATTTGAATGATTGTAATATTAAGACCTCGTACCTTTTATTATCTTGTATGGTTGTAATGGTGCTTGTTTACTTTCTCGCATTGCATTTGTGTGATCTTATCTTGTCATGAGCATCATGTCTATCTTGTTGTCACACAAATTAGTTGCACCCCACGGATGCATGGATATAAGGGGAGCCCTCACAAATTTACCTTTGCAATATGTGCTCTTGGCTTATCACGTCATATCTTGATCAATATGCACACATTGAGGGGGAGTTTGCTATATCAAAGCATCTAAAACCTCATTTTTATATCTCTTATGAAGCTTTAATTGTGTTGCCATCAATCACAAAAAGGGGAAGATTGTTAGTGCATCTAGGCCCATTGTGGGTTTTGGTGATAAATGACAATGTAATTAAGAGCTAACGCGTTCAATTGAGTTGTATGAAGAATTGTAGGTACTCAAAAAGAGAGACAAGTAATGACGTGCCTAAAGTGAAGCTTATCGAAGATTCTTATGTTTTTTATTTTATCCTTGAGTTTAAGTATGTCGTACTATCAAGAGGAATGAGAAATAAAGTGGAAAACCGAAGCAAATACTCAAAAACTGCATCCAAAACACATTTTCTAGAATACTCCTAGCTGGAGTGTCTGGCCCTGTGCCAGAAACTCCAGCCTAATTAATTCAAGTCCAAAAGACCCCTTGCAGGAGTGTCCGGCTATGAGCCGGAGACTCCCGATATTTTTCTTTGGAATCCAGAGGACCCCTCGGCGGAGACTCCGAGCTCTGTAAAACTTTTCTTGTGAACCCCTCATCAGAGTGTTCGGCCTTGGGTCAGAGACTCCGAGATTTGAATTTCCACCCCATTGACACCTGTCAGAGTGTCCAGCCCTGAGCCGAAGACTCCGATGCCGGAGTGTCTAGCTTTGGGCTGGAGACTTCGGAGGTTGTGACACCCCAACTACTCTTTCAGAGGACAAGAGTATAAAACACTCCTCCCCAACGACAAAACCATCTCTCGGCCTTAGTTTCAACCTGAAAATCCTTGAGCTCATTCTCTCACTCTCTCACACTCTTACTAAGGCTTCCTTACTTAGATTTGAGCAAGAGAAGTGAGAGGGACATTATTCAAAGGTTTGAGAGCATCTCTTTGATTTCGATGAGCATTTGTGAAGGTGAAAACTTGATTTCATGTTTGTTACTCTTGGAGCTTCAAGTTTCTAGATGACTAGGCATAGTCGGGAGCTCTCAACTTGTATGGTGAAGCCCGAGATGTTTTGATAGGGATTGAGTACCCGATCTTTCGGTGAGATGATAACTATCGATTTAGTGGAGTCGACCCTCACGATCCGACTACAAACAAAAAGGTCATGTGTGTCTTAGCAATCGCAGAACCAATTCTGAATGGTTATTGACCTCGCTGGAATAGCAAGATCAACCTGATTACAAAGATCAATTCCTGTAAGCAATTAAAGAACAAGCAAAAACAAGATAGCAAACTGAAATCTCTCGAATATGGTGTTCTCAAAAGCTGTCTAATAGGTGGTCGTTCGACATAACTAAAGATCAAAAAGTTTACATAAGAGCTAAACTATAATAAAAGAAAAAACAAAGTGTTCCTGGTGGCAGCTGGGACCTTTAAATAGGGTGGAGGACGACTATAGGGTGCTAGAGTCGTCCTCAAACCTTAGGACGCGCCCCTAATGGGCTCAACTTGATACACGGGCCAACGGCCTAAGTTGAGGTGACATACTATCTTCTGTATTAGAATGACGATTGACACTGACTCCGATGTGATATAAAGGTGAAGCTGGATCTATTTGAAAGCAGATTTCATGAGCTTTCCAGAATGTACTTAAATACTCAAATTGGATTCTATATGAAGTCATGGTTTTCATTGCAAGTTTGTACTGTTTTGCAATTCGAATCCACCATGTGTGAATATTTTCATTAAAGTCCTCATCAGAGTATATGATGTCCACATCATCCTCACCCACTTGAAGTAAAGTCGTTCTCGACTTAAGTTTAAATTGTAAAAGCGCAACTTCAATATGGCCTCCTGAAATCATGAAAGGTGGAGGCTATATGTGATTTCATTATCCTCCCCCACTTGATTTGGAGTCGTCCTCGACTCAAGCATAGTTTTAAAACTAGCCATGCCACCATGCCCTCTAGACATCTCAAAAGGTGGAAGCCACGAGAGTATATATGTGATCTCATCATCCTCCCCTGCTTCATTTGGAGTTGTCCTCGACTCAAATTTAGAATGCAGAACCGCTACTCCACCGTGCCCTCTAGAAATCATGAAAGGTGACGGCCACGGGGTATTCTGATGTAGTCAAGCAACGCAGCAACGACATATAAGATCTCATCATTCTCTCCTTCTTTATAGCAAGCCATCCTCGGTTTGATCCAGTGGTCGATAAAGTTGCTTGTCGTCATATTGAGACGAGTGATGAGAACAAAATCAGGCCCCAACAAAATGTTCTTCTGTGTGTCCTGAGCTCCTTGTGTTGATAGAAAACAAAACTAGAGAAACTTTGCAATCCATTGTTAGTGTTAGTGCACGTTATTGTTTGATTCTGATTGTGCATTTCAAAACTGTGTTTTAGGTTAGAGCATATGATGACTTTAGACATTAAGAAATCTCCAATCTCATCATATTTGCCAATTACATGAAAAACACAGTAGCCCAAACATTACAAACTACAATTCTGAAATAATTTCTTCTCTAAATAACCCAAGTTACAGGAAAAATCAAATTCATATAACCTAAAGTTTTTAAAGAAGATCTGAGCTAAAAACTTTTTCTTGTTCATATCAGTGCTTGAAAAGGCCTATCCTCAACAAGTGTGGACTCAACTGCAACATTTTGAACACCTAGCACTGGTTTGTTTTTGGGATGAATGAAACTTTTTCACACAACTTGATAATCATAGAAAAAATGTGCATTACGAAACAAAGCGTAAGTCATTGGAGGCTCAACTAAGCTTTGCAAAACACTAGGATGAACATTGGGTAACTGCAGTTCAGCATAAGCAGCATGAGAGTATTCAGATGTGGTGAGAGACTCACAATGTGTATCATGTTTCTTACTCTCCATTGTAGTAGGCACTAAACAAGCATCATTATCCATATACTTCATTTCCTCAAGTAGCTCAATGTCCCGTTCAAACTTCTGCTAACTCTCCAACAAAATGTTAGGCATAGGACAAGAAACAAACGAGTGCTCTCTATCTAGTTGTGCTGTTTCAATAATAGATAAAGTATCACACAACTCTTTTTTTATCACATTTTCCTTCTGACAAAGGCACATCAGCAATACATTCCACAATTTTGTGACAGTGATTGTTCATGCTTGTATCTTTAGACGATAAAAATTGATTTTTTTATAATACAAGCAAGCAAATACAGGTGCAAAATTGAGTAGTAAGTTTTAGAGATGAGCAAAATTTAGATTTTAGAATTGAGACCATTCATAAACCTACTGATTATATCTTTCCGTCATTCATCTAAGCCACCAAACATGACACAAACCTTAAAGTCATGAAAGTATTTTTTGACAGTCATACTATCCTGCTTCAAGTTGTCTAATTTGACACGCAAATAATCAGCATAAAATGCAGGAATAAAAATATTTCTAAAATGACATTTGAACTCTTTCTAAGATTCTGGAACTTTATTGTGCCTACAAATATATTTCTATTCAAGCAAAGCACTTTCAATCAAAACATTTGAGACAATGTAAATCGTTTCTTTTTTAGACAATGTATGCATGAGAATTAAATTTTCCAGCAAAAAAAAGTATTGAGGAACTAATGACTTGCAAAATATCATTATTTACCTCATGTTGAAGCATCTGCACATCTTGGTGAGGGTGTAACCCACTAGCTCTTTTTTTCTTTACTGTGCCTATCATAGTTAGCAAATAGCAAAACAAATTGACAACGAGCTAGATTGTGTCTAACTCAGTTTCTCTCAAGTCTGCTCAACCAAGTTCTTACATGTTCTTACCAAACTAGCAGGGATGATTTGTAACCAACGATGTTAACTTGCGAACATTGGTGGAGCGATTGCCAGAGACATAAACTCTGCTTGTTGTAGAAATCTGTGAAGCTAGGATAGTTTCACTTTATAGCATAGATTAGCACAATCAAATTAGCAAATACAATGTTGAATAAGTGCTCAAAATATTAGTATGAGTTACTGCTACAAGGAAGAAATATAGCAAATGGTGCGCTAAAAAAATGTGACTTGATGCAAGCAACGAAAAATTCTCACATCAATTACTAGGAGAGACGCTAGTTGACTACACAAGTCAGGGTACAACAAAGTATCAAATTCCTATCTTAAGTAGTATGCAACAACTACTTTCAAATAATGAATGGATTTTGTATTTTAGATTGCAGATGTTAGAGCTCTTTTGTGATTACGACGCGCTTAGGTGGACTTTTATGGCAACGTTGGATCTGTTGGAAATATAACAATTTGACCTTTCTAGATTATGCTCAAACGTTCCTAACAAAGAACGGATGAAAGAGATATGGCTGTTTTCTTGCGCAACAAAATCTGTATCCGAATCTATTATTTTCAACAAACTCAGATCTGGATTGCGCCCTGATTCTAAAGGATTGATTCCTGATTTTCCTTGATTGTTTTCAGATTCCGGGAGCTCAAGATTTCCAAATTTGGTTTTGATTCTTTCTTTCTTTTACAGATTGCATCCAGATTTTTGCCAAAGAAAAAAATTGTGTTTCGAATATGGAAAGTTGAATGAGATGATTATAGAAAGTAAATATATAGTTGAAACAACAACTCTGACCGAAGCAATGCAGCACAAACTTAACAAAGCAAAATACTAAAAAGAAGTTGCAAAGACCAAAAGGTCTAGGACAGCGAGAACAAATTCAAGTATTTTTTTTGGCTTTTATGTGGACAGTAGAAATATAAATGAAACTACAAATGAGAGAAGATAAATCTCATCCTGTTTGTATTGTCCTTCGAAAAGGGATTTGATAGTGAAGCACTCATCTCGACCTTAGTGGTTGTCTTGAAAGAGAAAAAGGGTTGAGTGAAACCCGTGTCTCATGAAACTCTCAACAGAGACGTAGGGTCCTTAGTCAGTCTGAACTTCGAGATAAATCTTTGTGTGTCTGTGTGCTTCTTGTTTTTCTACCGGTTTGGAATCTCTTAACCTCTTTGTTTATGTTTCGTCATCGATCTATTAGGGTAGCTTATTCTAGCTTTGTTTACTTGTCATCGCATGCTCTAGGGCTCATGTGCTATCTTTTGAATCAAGAATAATTGCTAGATATTGCTTAAATTTCTGCATTCGATGTTCTTAAGGTTCGCCGAAGTATCTTGTATTGTACCGGAGTGTTCGGTCTAAGACTGGAGTGTTTGACAAGGCCTTCATTCAACCAGAGTCTCCATCCAGGAGCCGAAGTGTCTGGTAAAAAACTAATATCTGCGTTTTAGTCTTAATTTACTGGAAATTTTTAAGTTGACTTATTCACTCTCCTCTAAGCCACTTTCAGCACGAGCAGTCTACTTGACTCATACCGTACTTGCTCCCCGGCAAGGATCTATTCGGGCACCTATCAGACGGTTCGACGGCCACCCATTCGTTTCATTTGCATGCACGACGTGCAGCGTGGCTTCGCCATCGTCCGCGGCCTTAGGGTGGTGCATTTGCATGTGATCATCACAATATGCCGACGCAAATGCCTGCCTACATTGGAGGCAGAGCCGATCACGGTGGAGGGGCTCTGCGTAGTCCGTGGCTGCGAGGTCACGGATCAGGTCGTGTTCCTGCCCGACATTGATAGTGGTCACCTGCCCATTTCAACAATAAAAGATTCATAATTTGTTCATCGACCGTAAGAGTACTTACCTAGGTTGCAACTTGCGCAACAATAGTAGGTGCCCCTCTTGGTACGTCCAGTACAGGAAATCATGCGGCACAGCTCTGGCAGCTGACAGTTGGGAGGTTGCCGGGGTTCAGGAGCACCACGGCCTTCCCTGGTGCCTAGTCCGCTGTATCTTTGTCCAGTCGAAACCAGAACTAACAGGGTACTTGGTGAGGGTGGATTGCCTCCGATGAGGTCGACCTGTGCAACATGGTTGCGGCTGACGACGCCATGGTGGGCCTCCCAGTGGTGGCAGCAATGACCGCAAAAGCCGATTTGACAAGAGAAGCAAAAGAAGTCCCTTTGGCATGTCTCCTCCCACCTCTCCGTGATCAAAGTCCTGATTATAGCCCCTTTGATTCTTGATTGGGCTTTGTCAGGCTACGAACTTGCTAAGGCTATTGCTACGTAGTACTCCTCTGCAATGATGATTCTTCAATATATACATATATATATATATATATATATATATATATATATATATATAGTCCCGTACATTCAATCAGTTTGAGGGCAGATGCCACCTATGGATTCTGATCGTTAAAATCTTCGAAAGATTTTCAGTTTGATCAGATCACGATGTAATATCCGCATCTTGGTCGGCACCTTGTGATGCATAGGGAGCACGCGCCGCAAGCACAGAAACCTTGATCCAATCAGTTATGTTGCAGCACCAGTACCGCGATCACCGACGTGACATACTACGTGGGTCATGGCTTGGAAGGCTTCCAATGCTCACAGTCACCGAGGAGGTCCTGGTATGAGTACACACCCTGGATGGTATGCTCTCCCTACCACTTCCCTGGCCACAAGGTGACTTGGAGCGCTGAGCCGTGGTACACCATGAGACGCTGCCTCCTCGATTGACTTCTTGGACTTGGACGACCTTGTGTGATGGTGGTGAGGTGCACTTCTTCTCGACGGAGAGGGCGAAGGGAGTTACTCGATGGATCCATGCATGCCATCCATCCCATTTGAAACAGATAAAGCAAATTCCTTATCTATCATCAAGTGTTGTTATAATGCAATCCATTCTTACACGGATACTATTTCTTATGAAAATTACCAGGAAACATTTTATTACATAAAAATTACCATGAAACTCAAGAATAATGGATAAATTCCTTATTAGCTATTCTAAAAACTACAAGTTTTTTATCAGTTACTCAAAATTTTCAATTTCTTTATCAACCACTGTTGTTAACATTTTTTTTCTAATTCATGAGTCTTATACATTTAGAGGTTTGGAAAATACTTGTTTGCTCGTCTATCAATTTTTTTAAGTTTTACCATTACTTATTTTAGTGGACGTTATTTGGTATTGGGGTTTATAAAATTTTCACAAGGAAATTCTTTCACTTTTTATTCCTTTAAGCTCATGGGCTAAAATATAAATTTGTGAGGTATGATTGATTGCTATAACATTCACTAAAATGAGTAATGAAAAAACTTCGTAAAAAATAATTAATGGATAAGTAAATTTTTTTCAAACATATAAATATATAGAAGTGACGAATGAAAAAAAATTAATATTGATAGTTGAAAAGGAAATTAAAATTTTTAAATAATTTATTTTTTTTATGACTAATAAAAAATTGATCAAGAATAATAAACGCTCAACACCTATACGAGGAACAACCTCTCCCTCTCTACCAACCGCGACAAATACGCGCCACGCAGTGAGAGCGACCCGCGCCACACCGATCGTCGCATCCGTGCTACGTGGAGCAGCTGCGCACTGAGACCGTCCGACTGCAGGTGGGCCCCACGGGCCTTCCGGAGAGTTCCGGTACACACTCTCACGCCACTCAAGCGAGCTGACCAGCTCCTCCACTCCACCCGCAGGCAGCAGGGCACACGAGCAGAGTCCAGCGTCGCGTGCGCGCCACCTTTCTCAAGTCTCGTCCATCCATGGCGTCCTCACCTTCCGCTGCCGTGGCTAAGGTCGTCCTTCCCGTCCCACGGCTGCCTCCGTCGCCTCCCTCCGCGGCGGCGGGGCGCGCGGCGCCGGCCCTCGTTTCCCTGCGCGCGGTGGCCAACAAGGCGCCGCGTGGCTCGGCGCTGGTGGTGGCGGCTGCGGTCGACGACGCGCGCCCGGCGATGGACGAGTACCCCGAGGGCATCCTCTCCGGCGAGTGGCCCGAGAACTTCTCCCTTCTCAGCTACGCCGACCTCCGCGCCTACCTCGAGTCCCAGATCGTGACCTCCGACAAGGTGTCCGCGGGTTCTCGCTTTCCTTGGATACGGGATACCCCCTCCTCTAGCGCGGTCTCTTGGATTAGGTGTGATTGCTTTGTCGGTTGATCCGCAGATGAGCCCGACGGCAAAGCTCGGGGACGTGATGTCGCGGCCGGTGCAGGTGGCCTCGCCGGGGCAGCGGTTGGCGGAGATCGACGCCTTCTTCGGCAAGCAGTCGGGCCTCCCCGTGGTCGACGACGAGGGCAGGTGCATCGGGGTCATCTCCAAGAAAGACAAGGCCAAGGCCACCAACGGGGTCAGTTCACTGCTGTTTCTCCTTTAATTTCATTTTTGTAGCCAGTCAGTTAATCCAGTATGTTGCATTTCCCATTAATTACAAAGTTCCTGTTGATGAAAGTATCGAACTGCTCCTAAGAAATAGGTACACGTAAAAGAAGTGCATTCTTGTTAGAAGGCCGTCGTCCTTGTCAACCTCGGTATCAAATTTTATCTTCTCTTAGTTGTCTATCTCAACTAAGCTGACTGCTAGAACTACTGAGAAAGCATGTTCTGCTTCGCCTTAGTTATGCAACCATAGACCGCTTTCACAACACTTACTAGCTGTTAGTGGAGCCATGCATAAGGAGAGACGAAAAGAAACATTGTAATCCCCAAGAAAATGATCAAGAACTATGCAGACCTGCATGTTCTCAGGCCCAAGATCAGAAAGTTTGGGAAGTTTGATTATTATTGTGTCAACTATTTGGATTGCTGTGTTCTAGACCACATTTTTTTTGGATGAAAATATGTGATGTTTCTTCTTGGTGATGATTAGATAAGTTTGCAGGATATCATAGATAACAAGCAGCATCCATACTCCAAAAGTTAGTAATTATTCTCATGCATAAATAGAAAAAGTTAAATGGTATCTTCTGAGCGTGGTACAACCAGATAAATGAGGATCTGTGTGAATTTTTATTCTAATCAGTTAAGTTCATGATTCAACTTGATGTTGCAATGAACTGGTGAGGTTTGATTTATTATGCATTGGGGACTGAAGAGTGGCACTATACGATTAACTGGCAGTCAGAGAGGTTTATGTTTATGACTCAGGAGTTTTTCCTCTTTGGAACAATCTTCATTAGGTCAGGAGTTGAGTCCTGAGTCTTAGGACACGCATAATCTTTAAATGCTAACTTAACACTAGATCTCTGAACAGATCAGCCGCATGACTTCCAAAATCTTCAAAGGATTCCTTAAACAATTTTTCCGATGAAAATGGTCGTATCAACATTTGCTGAACAGATAAATAAGTTTTCAGGCAATCTGCAGAGGACAGATCTGATGTTGTAGTTGTCAGGGTTTTGACTTTTTTTTCCTCATGATGCAGATGGCGTCAACTGTTGGGGAAGTTATGTCATCTCCTGCTATTACTCTGGCACCTGAGAAGACTGTCTTGGGTAACATTTGCTCTCCTTGGCCCATAGATAAATGGGATACGTGTAGTTTTTTATGACACCGTTGCTAATTAGCTGCTGGCGATGTGAGCAGAAGCTGCTGCACTGATGCTTAAGGAGAAGGTTCACAGGATACCTGTTGTGAACGAACAACAGCAAGTGATGGGTAAGATTTTCTGAATCGCTAATGTTCTGGATTTTATTAGTGAAGTCTATACGAGGCTTAATAAGTTGATACTATTTAGTTCTAGTCTGGTACTCATCTCTGTGACGTCCAACAATTGAAATGCAGTACCAATAGCTTACTATTGTCTCGTTAAAATCATTTTGCACTTTCCTATGGTTACCTTTATAAAAACTAACTGTAAGTTACCACACTACCTGCGAGTGAAAGCCATCTGATTTCTCCTGGTTTCAATTACTGCAACTATGACAATATTTGTGATGCTCTAACCATTTCCCTTGAGCCAATAGTGTCCTTATGATCTGCTTTTTTTGCTTGATGAAACAGGGATTGTCACTCGGACCGATGTGTTCCAGGCTTTGGAGGCCAGCAAAGCATGATGGCTTCACCCTGCCAGCATGCCAGATGATGCTCTTTGTGCGTCTCATGAATAATTTCGTATATTCTAGCTGTGTGATCTGGGTGTGCTGAAGCTTGTCTGGACTATGTGCCTTGTTTGTTCAAGTCGTGTGTTTTGGATTGGACCTGGAAAGTTGTTGTACATAACCCTTTTGCTGTCCAGTTTCCAATTTACTCGTACTTGCGTAATCGCTCATTACCGTGGATCTCTAGGAGGAACTTACAGGGTCACCTTATTTACACTCACTTTGGGTAAAAAGTATGCCTGGGGCACTCTGCCCAAGGTGGCAGAAAATCTCCATATCGAACCATGGTGCGCTTGCACCATGCCTGAATTTTTTCAGTATATTGTTCAGTAAGGCTTAATGTGGCGAACCTGTTGTAGAGATGTTGGTAATTGTTTTCTGTTATGGGTCATTGAAAAGGGATCAATTAATGAAATTCTACTTGAGAACTTGGCTTATGTCTCGATTACAACCGAACGCGGCTCTCAAATGAATCATCAAGATTACACACACGAACTAGTGATGTGCTAATCCTGGGAAGCAATGTGAACAAAACAAACAAGGAAATATCAAAGCATAAAGCAGTCCGGACAGAACGGCTGATTACCGGACGGTCCTTTTACGCAGCCGTGCGCGCCCGGCCACGGCGATCCCATAGCAACCTGGACCGCAGCGAACTCAAATGAAATCTAACAAAAAAAAAAGGGCTCCAAAATCAATGAAATTGGGATCAGAGCATCCTCGTGACATCAGAAACCTCCTCCGCAAAGATTTACTCAAAATGCTCAAATGTCATCATGAATTTCAGGTTTTGAGCAAGAACGCAAAGAGAGAAGAACTTAAATGAAGTCCACAAAATTCGAAGTGCCCGTGAGGCGGCTAGCATGCAAGGCTGGACTGTGGGCACAGGCTGAAGAGGGATAGAGAGGACAGGTGTCAAAGCGCTGAAGTTCCTTCGAGTTTGAGAAAACTTCGAAGTCATTTTTCTCTCGTCCGCCCTCTGTTTCAGGAGAGCCTACGAACTTATTAGGGACTCCGTTTCGGCAGAGCGGCGGCGTACACGAAGGGGTCATCTCCAGTTCTCCATTTTTGGCGCCGGCCATCGCCGGAAAGGGAGTGGCGCATTGCCGCACCAGCACCGCCCATGCTTCACTGTTCAGCCTAGTGATTGTATACCGTGGCGGGGAGCTAATACACGCATCCTCCGTTTTGAGCTCGGCCGCGCCGCCGTCCATGAACGTGCTCCTCTGTTTCTCGCACCGGCAGATACAAATGAGGTAGTCAGCTCTGCGTCGGCGAACGGGTGTCGTGTCGTCTCCTTTCCAATTGTGCAGCCGCCCCGTCGCTGGGAAAAGAATGGCCGCGCCGTCCATCAGCTGCATGTATCGTTGCGGCAATCCATCTGCCTATAAATTAATCGCACTCCTTCCATCCGAGGACGAAAACAAGTGAGATCGATCCAGCATCAGTTCCTCCCTAGAGTCCGTGAGCAGAGCAGAGCGCTAGTTTCAGATGGCGGGAAAGCCGGCGGGGCTCGACGCTAGTCCCAACGCATATTGACTCGTCCTCGTACAAGCAACAGATCAGAAGATATGACTTTCTGAAACTGACAGCACGAGCTGAAATTAGGAATACCGATGGTTATGACCTATTCGGTACTATTGCTTGGATGGTTTGGGTCAATGCGACAGACAGAAAGATCTTTCTAGACTAAACACGATATCCTAATTTCCTTCGCGAGTGTAACTTTGGATGAGTTTGGTTTTAAATTCTTTGGATTTTATGCAAATGCAATGCTATGCAACGGCGAAAGGTCGGTCTTACGTTCTCACAAAAATAAAAGAATTAGTCTAATATAGTGACCATACCAGATCTCGGTGGTAAACTCGATTTCTCTAAACTCAGTTAGTCGCTTTTTATATGAACTAATTTAAAGTTAGCGTACCTACAGAAAACGAATCACACAACTAAAGGCAGGCAATACGAAAAAAAAATCTTACGTCTCGTATCATTGTCATATAGAGCGTACTCAAGTAAGCATGTTTTGAGGGACATGACCGTGATTTACATCACACGGCAAGAGATACACACTTACCATTAGGTGATGAATGGCCGTACTCTCCATTAGGCGATAAATGTTTCATATGTTTCAAAAAACATATTTACTTCTCGTACTAATTGCTGCACGGGGACATTCCCTACCCTGAACCTCGTATGTATGAGCCCTCGAATTTTACCGCATTCGAGTGGGTAGCTTACCTCCTTTCCTAGACATAGTCATATCGTTACAAAAATATTAAACAACAGAAAGGTAAAATGCATGAATGCAGAGTTAGCATTGTCACCTGAGAAGACACACTAGTGTAATCCTTAATTGGGCTTAACTAGAGGCTTTTAGCGAAGTTAGCTTTTCAAAAATAGCTTTAAATCGTATTGTTTTTGATATTGGTTTGGTACCAATCTGTCACAGACCGCCCCACAGAAGAGACGATCTATCGACCATAGGATCTTATCGAGTGTCACTCGCCGAAGCGAGGACCAACAGTATAACTCAAGCACGATAAAATATATTACAACTGTTGAATAAGTTAATAAAACAGACATTTTAAAAGCGCGCAAGCGGTAACCTTACTTAAACTTAGGTCTCCTGAAAACTATGCATAAGATGACTTCGAGCCCATACGATGCATCTTTTAGCAGCACACAACAGCAGCGCAGCGAGCAGAGCTCCCAACAAACATAGCCATTCTCGAGGGTTGCTTCTGACAGTTGGTCTAGAGGAGAGGAAGAGAAACTACCTGCACACAAAACCACAGAGAGCTAAACCCTGAGCATTTAAATGCTCAGCAAGTTTTACCCGTCAACGTGGCTAACTACAGCCAACTCCAAAGATATAATAAGACTAACTCATAGGAATGGCTATTTGCATAAAACATAGCACTATTAGTGAATTCTTACTTTTATATTTTAGCGGTAAGTTAAGTTCAAAGAATAAAAATTTAATTTGCACTATAAACTATAGCAAATATGGTTGTCAAGCAATTGCCTATAAACTAAGCAAACAATTTATATTATTATTATTATTATTCCAGTTGTTACTACGACATGACGCAGTGAATAAACGATACTCGTTATTGTGAGGGGCAGCGATTATAATCGATTTACACCAACTAGAAAAATCCGAAGTACACGACACGTACAAGCTTCTTGGAAGCCGCATGTGGCCACTTTTCACCACAATACCATAGGATCAGTCCGACGCTCACATCTCCCAAGAACATGGTCCTCCATGCGATTACCATGCCGGATGCATCTATAGTTAGATCCAAGGCTTTTTTCTATTTCCCGCCGAAAGAGAGATAGGGTTACGTCCAACCACTACGGTATCGTGCTACATCAGTTTTCTGGATCTTATGTCACTAGTATGCCTTCGAGACTATTCAAACTTGCTCAACGGGGCCACACTCGGATCGGTCTTTAACCGACATAGACGGGGCTATCACCGTGAAGGCCCTGCCTTTTCAAACCATTCTATACACTATCCTCGTCCGATTTCAGGTTTAGCATGTTATGAGATAAGGGTAACCAGAGTAACAACCTATAGCTCACGAGTGAGGTTTCTCGTTCACTCGACTTTTACCGTCAAATATGACTTAGCCTAGCTCTATATCGAGTTAACTGTACCAATATAGACTCAATAGGGTTAAGTAGAACTATCATGCATTCTAGGGTTTCAAACAACTACTACAACTTAATGCACAGTACATTAACTTTATAATACATAGTGATAAAATAAATGGATTGAAATAGGGTTAATGCATCGGAGCTTGTTTGGGCTTCAATGTTAGCACAATCAAGGGAGGAAGATCTCCGGGAGCTACGGATGGCTCTTGAGCATCCAGATCCACAAGCTGGCCTTCAACGTCGTTTCCTAAATGTATGAAATAATATGCAGACAATGGTCAATTATGCACCAAATAGTATTCTAATATTTTCATTCGTCATCGCATGTGACAATATGTTCCCATGCGATGATATGCTTATAAATGCAGATGTCAAGGGTTTATATGCGAATGGTTCATGCACAATTAAATTTATTAACTTAAAGCGCTAAATACATTTATATGACAAGGTTTTGATTTTTATAAAAGAAAGAGTTTTCTATCTTATTTGGTCATAATAGGAAAACTATTTCTAAATTTTCCTAATATGGTTCTTGAGGGCATAGATTATAAATTTAGTTGATCATAATATTAATAAGGCTATAAACTAATTTCTGAACCAATTTTACAATTTATTACAAACTATGAATTTCTAATGAATTAATCCCTATCTAGGAGTAATAAATTATTTATAAATAATATATAAGTAAATAAATACTAAGTAACTCTAATATGACATATATTAATCATTAGAACATAATTATACATTTTTCACATTTTTAATATGCATGAAAATGGATATACGAATTAATGCATGATGCACACTACTTAATTAAAATAATTATTAAAAATGCAGAAAATGCACCTTTGATAGTTCTAAAATATTCTACATCTTACAAGAATTCTAAGGATATTTTATTTGTAATTTATTGAATTTATTTGCATCTTTTATGAATTTTATAACTTTTCTCGGATTACTGGCCATTAAATAATAATGAAAAACAAAAAAGATTTAAACCAGCCCAGGGGCTCGTCACACTGCAGCCCACAGAGAGATGGCCACACGGGATCGACCCGCATGGTCACAGAAGATCCCGAGGCAGGAGACCAGGCTGGCCGAGCCAGCCATGGTGGGCTCGCCGGCCTCGACGGCGCGCCTCGCCGGAGCGTCGCCGCAGGAGGATGCGCGCTCGGCTCCCAGCGCAAAAAATGTCCGCCGTCGCCAGGGGAGCACAGGGGAGGGGGAACAGGCGGCGGCGCTCACCAGAACAAGGCTGCCGGCGGCGAACGGCGTAGAACGAGCTTCCGTGGCGAGGTGATGGCGGCTCTATCGATGAAAAAGGACGAAACCTCCGTAATAAGCTTCCACGAACCTAGAGAAAAAGCGGCACGGAGGAAGAATTCGACGGAGAGGCCCGGAGATGGGAGCTCGACGGTGAGGTCGCGCGGCTCCCATGGTGCGCCGGCTGTGGCTCCCAATTTCCACGAACAAAGGCATCAATTTCATGCCAGTATCAGGTCCAGGAGGTGCGCCTTGCAAGGGAGGACCTAGGGGCAGCGCCGATGCGGGGACGAACTCACCGGCACTAGCGGATTTTAGAGGGGCGTGGCAGCCGGTCGCGTGTTAAATATTATCAAATCTTGTACTCGGTCTTTAGTTTGTTTGTTGTTTTCAGTTAGTGCCGCACGAGCTCATGAAGCCGTGCGTGTAGTCAGAGGATGTGGCGAGCTTCACTCGTGCCGTTCGCATCGTGCGCGACATGGACATGCATCCGTTTTTCGAGTCTTGTGGAGGACATGATCCCGCCGCTGCGTTGAACGTGGACACGATCCCAGTTTGTTTCTGTTGTACACGTCAATAAAGAGCGAAGAAAATCCTGGAAAAGGCTGCAGCTTCATGGCAGCGCAAATACACTCGTGTCCACTTGTGTTCATGTTGTGTTCTTGAGTTCGTTCTCCGGCGATCACTGCCGGCGAACTGACAATTGGCATCAGAGCCAAGTCCATGCGGAGTGAGTGATCAAGCATCACCATGCCTCGCGGACGTTCTCCTGCACCAAGGCACTGGCGAGCGCCGTGCAGTTCCTCCCCTCCGCTTTGTTCCGGCGGCCAGGCCACGGGCAGTGGCGGGAACCAAAGCCATGGGCTGGTGATGCACCGCGTGTGAAGGAGGCCGGAGGATCGGGAAACTATCCGGTCCTGACCAAGAACAACTATGAGCAATGGGCCGTGATCATGAAGATCAAGCTGCAGGTGCGTGGTCTCTAGGACGCCGTCGAATTCGGCACGAACGACTACGTCGAGGATCGCATGGCGATGGAGTCAGTCTGCAGCGGAGTCCCTCCGGAGATGTACACGACCGTCGAGAACAAGGACACGGCAAAGGTGGCGTGGGACTGCATCGCCACGATGCGCATCGGTGACGAGCGTATTCGGAAGTCCACGGCGCAGAAGGTGTGGAGGGAATTCGAGACCATCGCATTCAAGGACGGCGAGGCAGTGGAGGATTTTGCACTCCGGCTCACTGGGATGGCAAATCAGTTGGACCTCCTTGGTCATCGGATTGAAGAACAGAAGGTCGTCGAGAAGTATCTTCGCGCCGTTCCGGCCAGGTTTGCGCAAGTCGCTGTCGCCATCGAAACCTTACTCGATCTGTCAACGTTGTCCATCGAAGATGTCACAGGTTGACTGAGAGCTGCAGAGGACAGGCTTGAGCCAGCCCCGGCCGCCAGTGCAGGGGGCAAACTCTACCTCACTGAGGAGGAGTGGCGAGAGCGTTGCAAGAAGACCGAGCAGGAGTCTGGGCGGAGTTCTGGGTCTGGCGGCCATGGCAAAGGACGAGGAAGAGGACGTGGACGAGGCTGCAATGCCAACTCCAAATCGCACTCGAGCCGGGCCAAGCCAAACGACGTCTGCAAGAGCTGCGGTAAAAAGGACCACTGGGCCAGAGAGTGCTGCAGCAAGCCCAAGGTTGAGCAGGCTCACGTGGCCCAGGAGGAGGAGGCGACGTTGCTTTTCATTCAGGCGGGAGTCGACACACCCTCACCAAATTCAAATCAAAATCACGCCGCCACAGTGCCTGTCGCTGGCGGATCAGCGACGGAAGCGACGGCGGACCGGGTCATCGCCGCTACCACACTCTCGGTCGAAGAGGCACTCACCGTGCGCGGGGCAGCAGAGCCGAAGGCGCCGCGGCAATGGATGCTGGACACCGGGGCAACAAACCATATGACAGGCTCACCGGCGGCGTTCTCCAGCATCGATTCAAGGGTCACCGGAAATCTCAGGTTCGATGACGGCTCGGTGTCAAAGATTGAAGGCTGTGGGACAGTTCTCCTCGCCTGCAAGAACGGGGAACACCGCGCCCTCGACAACGTCTACTACATTCCGCGCCTCACCGCCAACATAATCAGCATCGGGCAACTGGATCAACACGGATACAAAGTACCGGTGGAGGACGGCGTCATGCGTATTGAGGATGAAGAGCGACGCCTACTTGCCAAGATACACCGAGGTATGAATTGGCTCTATGTGCTCAACATCAACATTGCACAGCCGTTGTGCCTGACTGCGCATGCCAAGGAGGACGCATGGCGATGGCACGCTCGATATGGGCATGCCAACTTCAACGCGCTCAGGAAGATGGGAAGGGAGCAGCTGGTGAGGGGATTGCCGATCCTTGAGCAGATCGAGCAAGTCTGCGATGCCTGCCTCACTGGCAAGCAGGGGCGCGCTCCATTTCCTCACCAGGCCCTATACCGCGCATTGAGCCAGCTGGAACAAGTGCACGGCGACCTTTGCGGACCAGTCACGCCGGCTACCCCAAGTGGCAACTGCTACTTCCTCCTCCTCGTCGACGACTACAGCCGGTATATGTGGCTGACACTTCTCCCAACCAAAGACAGCCGGAGCGGCCATCAAGCTCGTCCAAGCTACAGCGGAATTGGAGAGCGGGAACAAGCTCCGAGCGCTGCGCACTGATTAAGAGGGAGAATTCATCGCGACAAATCTCAACGAGTACCTCGCCAAGCTGGGGGTACATCAAGAGTACACGGCGCCGTACTCGCCTCAGCAGAATGGCATCGTCGAGTGGAGGAATCAGACCGTGGTGGCCACTGCACGTTCCATGCTCAAGGCCAAGAACCTCTCAGGTATGTTCCGGGGCGAAGCTGTAAGTACCGCCGTGTATCTCCTGAACAGGATATCGTGCAAGGGAATAAACAGGAAGACACCCTTCGAGCTCTGGCATGGGAGGATGCCAGGAGTTCAGCACCTTCGCACGTTCGGGTGCATCGCGCATGTCAAGCCGATGGCACCACACCAAAAGAAGCTTGAAGACAGGAGCAAGCTAATGATCTTCGTGGGATATGAACCGGGGTCCAAGGCATATCGTGCCTACGATCCGGTCACACGGCGCGTTCACGTCACGAGGGACGTCGTGCTCGATGAAGAAGCTTGCTGGAAGTGGAGTGGTGAGCAGTCTTCTGGCTTTGATCAAGATTTTGAGATTGAGTATGTCTCAGTGCAGCAGTCAAGCATCATCACTTCCGTGAACATCGACACTGCAACTTCGACGGCAGCGACGCCAGCTCCAGCAACTCCCGATGCGCCTACTGCACCCAGAGCGTCCATGCCTGCCTCCGAACTGCTGGACAACGACCGCGACGACGCGCCACTACGTTTTCGCACCGTGGACAAGATCTCGGTCCGGCGGACGTCCCCGGGCAGGTGACGCGAGATCTTGAAGAAGATCTCCTAATGGCCTGTGTCAACGAACCTGCGTCTCTCGTGGAAGCCTAGGAGAAGCAGTGCTGGCGTCAAGCCATGATCGAGGAGATTGAGTCGATCGAGTCCAATGGCACTTGGAAGCTGGTTGATCTGCCACCACGCCAGCGACCCATCGGCCTCAAGTGGGTGTACAAGATCAAGTGCGACGCTGCCGGGAACATCACCAAGTACAAGGCGTGTCTCGTTGCCTGTTCAGTGTCAAGGCATCGACTTCGACAAGGTTTTTGCGCCGGTGGCCAGGTTGGAGTCAGTCAGGCTCCTGCTGGCACATGCTGCTTCAGAAGGACGGCCGGTGCATCATATGGACGTCAAGTCGGCCTTCCTCAACGGAGACTTGCAGGAGGAGGTGTACGTAGCGCAGCCGCCTGGTTTTGAGGTGGAAGGACAGCAGCACAAGGTGCTGAAACTGGTGAAGGCGCTCTACGGACTTCGTCAAGCTCCGCGAGCATGGTATGCAAACCTGGATTTGCCTCTCATCTCACTTGGATTCCTGCGAAGCGATTCTTAACATGCAGTGTGCCTGCGTGAATCTGGTGAGCACCAGTTGATTGTGGGTGTGTATGTCGACGATTTGATCATCACCGGGGGAGATGTCCAAGAACTTGTGCAGTTCAAGGACCAGATGAAGTCAACATTCAAGATGAGTGATCTCGGATTGCTCAAATACTACCTCGGGTTAGAGGTGAACCAGACCGTTGAAGGCATCACGGTGAACCAGAGCACCTACGCGCAGAAGATATTGGAAGTGGCGGGAATGGCTGGATGCAACCCAAGCCAAATTCCTATGGAACATCGACTGAAACTCAGTACGTCGAGCTCATCCCCTGCAGTTGATGATACAAAGTACAGGAAGATTGTTGGGTCATTGCGCTACCTGGTGAATTCACGCCCAGACTTGGCTTTGTCAGTTGGGTACATCAGCAGGTTCATGTCGGCTCCAACAGTAGAGCACCAAGCTGCAATGAAAAGGATACTACGATATGTTGCAGGCGCCATTGGCTATGGTTGTTGTTACAGGAGGAAGGATGGTTCTGCAAATTTGATGGGTTACACTGACAGTGACATTGCAGGTGACATTGATACTCGTAGGAGTACAACGAGAGTGATGTTTTTCCTTCGGAAGAACCTGATCACCTGGCAGTCCCAAAAGTAGAAGGTTGTGGCGTTGAGCTCTTGCTAAGCAGAGTATATCACGGCGACGACGGCCACATGTCAGGGGATTTGGCTGGCCCGACTGCTAGCTGAATTCAGGGGAGAAGAAGAAGCTGACACCTTCCATTTGAAGATTGACAATCAGTCAGCAATTATGCTCAGTAAGAACCCTGTTTTTCATGATCGCAACAAGCACATAGACACAAAGTATCATTACATTCGGGACTGCATCGAGGGAGATAGGGTGAAGGTCGAATCAATGGGAACACATGATCAGCTAGCTGATATCTTGACAAAGCCGCTTGGGTGCGTCAGGTTCTTGGAGCTTCGATCAAGGATCGGCCTCGTCAACATTCAGTGAGTACAAGTTTTGGGGGGAGATTTGTTAGATATTATCAAATCTTGTACTCGATCTTTAGTTTGTTTGTTGTTTTCAGTTAGTGCCGCACGAGCCCATGAAGCCATGCATGTAGTCAGAGGACGTGGCGAGCTTCACTCGCGCCATCCGCGTCGTGCGCGCCATGGACATGCACCCATTTTCCGAGTCTTGTGGAGGACGTGATCCCGCCGCTGCGTCGAACGTGGACACGATCCCAGTTTGTTTCTGTTGTATGCGTCAATAAAGAGCGAAGAAAACCCCGGAAAAGGCTGCAGCTTCATCGCAGCGCAAATACACTCATGTCCACTCGTGTTCGTGTTGTGTTCTTGAGTTCGTTCTCCAGCGCTTGCTGCCGGCGAACTGACATCACGGTCGAAAATTTTGGGGCAAAAACCAAAATCCAGCAAGACTGGTTGGGGAAAACGGTGAAAGAGGTGGGGCTTTGCAAATAGGGGGGTTGAAGGCTTGCTTGTACTCGGTGGAGCGGCGGGCGGGGGACACTGCCAAGAGGGAGATCGCCGAGCTCGGCCATGAGGGTGACAATGGCGATCGGAAGGAAACTGAGATGAGCGAGAGGGAATAGGCAGAGGCCAACCATGGACGTGTCCCTTGTATCCCGACAGTGCTATCATGGCTCGGCTGCATGGGCGCCGCGCGCCCTGTGCGCTGGCCAAAACTGGCTGCCGGAGGTGGAGGAAGGCGCTGACGAGTGGGCCCCACACGACAGGATATGCCTAGCAGAGCTTAACATTCAAGCAATTTGGGAAAAAAAAATAGCAAACAAGCCCGATATTGCTCGAAACTTTGTAGAAAGTTTCTTCAACCCATGATCTCCACAATAAATCACAGGCACGGGTTTTTGCCAAGAAATGTGGAAGATATTGAATTTCAAATAGGGCTAATCGATAAGAAGACTCGAAATTTTCTGGGAGAACAGATCACTTAACCAATTTCTATGATCTGGAAGAAATACATTCTGATCTCCCAACCATTTGAAACTTGGCAGAATCGATCTTCGACATGTGCCCTACACTAAGAATGACATGGACAAGTCGTCTCAAAAAGGAATGGAAGATATTGAATTTCAAAGCTGGCTACACAATAAGGGAGTTTCTGATACTTCTGAAAAACAGAGCAGCCTACCATTTTCTGTGGTGTAAAAGAAATACTCTCTGAGCTCCGATTGGAACAAAACTTGGGAGAATGGCTCTTCAACGTGGAATCTACAACATAGGTCACATGCACAAGATTTTGACAGAGGATATAGAAGATATGGGATTTCGAAATTGACTAACTGATAAGGAGACAAAATCCTCTGAAAGCAGATCAATTAACCGAATTCTAAGACATGAAAGAAACATCTCCATAGCTCTGAAAATCTTGAAACATGGTAAAAGAGTTTATAAACTTTTGATCTTCATTCTAACCAACATGAACAGGTGGATTTAAAAAGATCTGGAAGATATTGAATTTTGAAAATGGCTAACCGATAAGCAAACACAAATCTGCTGGAGTCAGATCCGTTAACCAAATCTTAGGGACTTTAGGACTTATCTCCCGAGCTCTGGAAACTTTGAATCTTGTCAAGATGATAGAATGTGCCATGGGGAACAACTTTTAAGTTGGGGTCAAGTTCAAATTCGGAATGGATCTTATTTCGGAATAGTCACAAAACAGGTGACTGTTAAGAATTGAAAACCTATTTGGGGCTCTCTTAAAGTTGAAACAAACCTAATGAATTTGTATAACTTCTGATATTTTAATCATTTTGAAGTAGGGTCCTGGTTTCTCATATTTTAACACTTTTATTTTTTTTCTTTTTAAGTTTGGATGCTCACTATTAAACTCGAATTCAAATTCAAATTTTTAATTACTGACTTGGTTTCATTTCATCTTTTGAATTTTGAATTTTGAATTTTTATTTTTATTTTATTTTGAATTCTTTCTGAAAATTTTTATTCTTGACCTTGAGAAACACTAGGTGTTACACCCTGCGAGAGGATACCAGGACACTCTGTGCCCTTTGGCGGGAAAGCAGTTCTACCGCGAGTGCCGGATTTCCGGCACCATGGATTTCATCTTTGGTGACGCGACCGCCATTTTTCAGAAGTGTTACCTGCTTGTTCGGCTTCCACTCCCGGTGCAAAAGAACACGATCACGGCGCAGGCCCGTAACAGCACCCTCACCACCGGCTTCGTCTTTCAGCAGTGTACGGTGGCGGCCGACGGCGGCCTCGCCTACGCTCAGGTGACCATGAAGACCTTCCTCAGCCGACCGTATCGGGCCCTACGAAAACTTTTTCGCCGAAATTTCGGGTATTGCGTATTTACCGGTGGGGGCCGAAATAAAAATGTACCAGCCAAAATTTTTCAGTGGAATTTGGCATTCCCGCGCTCAGCGGCCCACTAGGGCAGGTTTCGCGCGCGCGGCAGCCTGCTAGGCCAAGTTTGGCGCCCACGGCCCAGTGACGGGTCTCTAAATCCCTAAATCTGGTTATTTGTCCCCAGATTTCATCCCCCAGCCTCCCTACTGCTCGATACCTTCACAGAGGCGGAGCTCCGGCGACCA
>BCLG01000314.1:92330-109266 GCA_001602295.1 Zoysia matrella
CACTTCAGCAGATTGCACACTCATCTGAGGAAGCATCGCGTGCTATTGAACAATTTACTATGTTCAGTGCAAAGAGAGGTTTATTTGGAGGAGAGGAGGCTCGGTGCTCAGCTATTGGTGGTCGTATAAATGCAGGTCGGTATCATTTCATTTATGGCATTTCGTGTACGTGCAGGTTTACTTTTTTTTTTTGAAATAACAGTGCAGGTTTACTTACCTTGTCATTTATTTCAGCGGACTGGTGGGGTCAATTTGGAGGACAGTGCAAGAACTCCAAAAGCTTGCAATGCGCATTGTTTCACAATGCATGTCATCCAGCAGGTGTGAGCAAAACTAGAGCACATTTGCTTTGGTGCATACCAAACTGAGAAATAGGTTAGGCTATGACAAGCTCCATAAGTTAGTCTACGTTCATTACAATTTGAAGTTGTGCATCTAACAATTTGAAGCTGACTTTCAATGCCTTCAAGAAAAGGAATCTGATCCATGTGGCATCATGATGGATGTTGCTCTATATGATGAAGAAAACCCAGTCATGGACTGGTTGTCCAACTCTATGAGTGAATCTATGCCAACTCTCGATGAATATGATAACAATGATCCTAATTCTCCTTCAACTAGCAGATTTTTAAGTGAGAAGTTAGAAATGGATGAAACAGAACTAGCTTTATTTAAAAGGAAACTTTCTTTTGAGATAAAGGGAGGTAAAGGAAAAAGCGATCAAAGGAAGAAGAGGAAGGTGATATTTCAGATTATTATGAGTCAGATAATTCTTTGCATGGTAGCCCAACCTATGCTGAGTCAGAGGACAGCAGTTCTGATGAAAGTAATGGTAAAGGAGCTATTGGTACTGGTGTCTGTGATTCAGGTTATTCCACTCAATTTGCATGTCCTACACTCAAATTTATATTCTTAGTTAAATGCATACAAACTTATACTTGATACTATATTATAGATGCGAGGCTTAATCAACCAGAATTTTCTTCTCGAAGGTCAACTAGGAAGAGGAAGCCAACTGTCAACAGCCTCCACGAACTGGTAAGATTTTGTGACCCAATTTAGAATATGCTTTTTGATTTGATCTTGTCTCATATTTTGTTCATTGCGTTTATATGCATTCTTAGTGATGAAAGCTGTCAAGGAGAAGATGCATCTGGATGTAACTATTGTGCTTTGTGGTGGACAGTGGAACTTTTGCTAATAGACACCTATGTTGGTGGTAGGCTTCAAACATGTAAATATATTGCATCTGTATGTATAGTGGACTCGCATATTTTGTGGTGGATAGTGAAGTTCATTAGGCACCTATATTGGTGATAAGCTTCAAACATGTCATTATATTGCATTTGGATGTTCTGCAGTGGACTCTCATATTTTGTGGACAGTAAAATGTATGTTATTAGACACCTATGTTGGTGATAGTCTTCAAACATGTAAATATATATGGACTTATATATTATGTTTAGTGTACCGAACCTATATAATGTGCTATCGACTTGATATATTATTATATTTCTATACTTTTGAATGAAACTGGTGACTCAATGGATTAAAGACTATTTGTAAAGACATCATGCCAAATTTCGTTTAAAAAATTTGAATTTTTTGAACTCAAATCCGGTATACCCAATATTTCCGATATATCATGTTTACCGGTGACCTCCGATATTTTTTTCCTACCAAAAAAATTTCGTAGATCGGGCCTACTCCCGCACCGTCTTCATGCTGTGCACCATCTCCGACGTCTTGGACCCGGAAGGATGGTCGCAGTGCGAGCAGGATCCCGTCCCCGACACTATCTTCTACGCCGAGTACAGCAACAACAGCCCCGGTGCGGATGTCAGTGGAAGGATCCGCTGGCCAGGCTTCCGGGTCATTCATGACCCCGCGGAAGCCAGCGCCTTTACCGTGGAAAAGTTCATCAACGGAGAAGACTGGCTTCCAAGCACAGGGGTCGAATTTACACCCGGCCTTTAGGATCTAGCTTGTCTCTGATCAATGGACATACTACTGTCGAGGAGTGCTTGGGTGTCTCTGTGTGTTTAATTATCCAAAGTGCCCAGTGTGATGTTTTCCTTTTACCAATCAATGTACATATTAAGTAATATTCCCTCCGTTATTTAATGACGTCGCCGTTGACTTTTACAATCAAACTTTGACTATTCGTCTTATTTAAAAAATTTATTCGAATATGTAAAATTTTATGTTGTGATTTAAATAACTCTAATGATAAATCAAATTATATCAAAATATATGAAATTTATCAAAAAATTTGAATAATATGAATGGTCGAAGTTAAATTTAAAAGTCAACGACGACATTAATTAAAGAATAGAAGGAGTACTACAACGGAAGTTGATGAATTTGATATCCCGGCATGTGGCACACTGGCAAATGAGTTCCTATTGACAATGAACAGTTCGTTCATGGTGTCCACTTTGCTAATTCAGCTCCCCCTTCTTGCAATTCTTCAATCGACGAGATTGTATAGTAGGGAGTAGTACGCAACAACAACTCGGCCTCCAAGCTAAAGAAATTCACTGATGGCTTGGTACAGTACCCGCTGCATGTTCGGCTTGTTTGGTCGATCGCCACTGAACCCAAGTATCACACTGCAAGGCCTGGCTGATTCAACTTAATTGCAGTAAAGTAGCTAGGCCCTGCTGATGAAATGGGACAAGATCAGATTTACACACCACGTTCAGTGTAAGTCTTTATTGACAGTAGTAAGCTCATTTTCAGATGCAGAGTGGCCAACAACAATATTGATGACCTCCGTTAAACTGGATGTCATGGATAGCAAGGAAGAAGCCAAACAATCTTGTTCAATTCTCACGAAAAAAAAAGCTTCATCAAGTACAGAGTGCTCCCTCTGGTTTTAAATTATTGGCACCGTTAATTTTTAATATCAATTTTAACCATTCGTCTTATTAAAAAAATTTTGTTTAAATATGTAAAATTTTGATATTATTTGATTTTTTATTAGTGAAATTTAAATTATAACTAATAATTTTACACATTGAAATAAATTTTTTTGAATAAGACAAATGTTTAAAGTTGATGTTATAAGTCAACGGTGTCAAACCGGAGAGAGTACAATGTAATTTCAACCACGGCATCCTGTATCATGTTGTAGAAACCTTCATGTCATGTCTTCTAATACTGTATTTCCATGCAAAGATGAAGAAGAAGAAGAATATAGAGGTTCATCTCCATTTCGTTCCGTAGAGAGTAGCCATAATGTGCTACAAATTAGATTTGTTTCTAGAAACTATGAGCAATGAGCCAATGACGGGCGGGAAGTTTTAAAAGCTTTAAATAGGTAAAGACATGACTCCAGACTCTAGATGGAACCCAAAAAAAAAAGAAGAAGAAAAGAACACGTCCAGGATATATTAGCTGTGACAGTAACTAATGTGGTGTGAGAATTATCAATCCCCGTAAGTTAATGCTATATACAGATTCAATGGAAATGGCAAATATCTATAACACTGATTAATGGAAATTGATTTGTCTCGCTCATCACAGCGCTGGCAAATCATGGAAACCTATTTCTCTGTTATAAGTGCATCCATCTATCCATTCCACCATCGGAGTTACCAGCGAGCAGAGCGTCCCTCAATTCCCTCCAATGGCTCCTCGCTCGTCTGAGTTCCTGGGCCTCTCCCTCCTCCTAGCTCTGCTCGTCGCATCCGCGCGTGCATCTCCTGCCAAAGACGAGGTGCTGTCGACGTCCGATGAGAAGTTTCTCAGGGCATGCTGCGCCAACACGACGAATGCGGCCGTCTGCTACTCCTCCCTCCTCCCGCACGCGGGTTCCTTCGACAGCAACCTCGTCAAGGTCACCAGCGTTCGCGCGGCTCCGTAGCTTCGACACCGAGCTCCTGCTGGGAGGCGTCCGTGCGGGGGCACCGGTGGCCGGAGTACTGGAATCTTGCGTGGAATACTTCACATTCGTCCTCAAATCAGAGGATGATGTGGTGGCCAAACTCCGATGTCTCGAGACGGCTGCCGGCAGAGGAGGGAAGGATGCCCAATCATATTTCAACGATATCAATTCAGGCGTCGGTTACGTGGAATCTTCAGTCAGCCTCTTGTGCATGGAAGACTTTGTCAGGTCCGGCAAGGGGATCCTTGCGACGTCGGTGGGCAAGATGATGCTGGCGGGAAACGCGACCATACATCTTTATGGTGAAATTGCGCTCGACCTTGTCAATTCCATAAAGTATGAACATCTGTCTCTTTAATAACTATTATAATTATTTTTGCAATCTATTAGCGTATCCTGGGTTTGCTTCGTTGGAATAAAACATTAAGTATTTCTGAAGGATCTTTTTCTCATTTTCTGGATGAAAGAACACGACATATTTTAACCCCGACATCCTGTATTAATTCTGTTTGAAAGAGACCGTTTCCTCTGATCCTAAGCTGTCGAACATATCCAGAATACAAATGCCTCGGAATTGTACCAACGCTTTGTCACAGGTCCAAAATATGGAGTAAGGTAAATGAATGGTACTGAAGTGCCGTAAGATAGTAGTCGATGGTGCTGTCCCTTCCACTGAAGCTAGAAACCGAAGCAAAAGCTGTTGAGGAAGATAGGCATATTGTGTGCTATGCTAAACAAATTGACCATCGTTCCAGACAGGCTTAACCTGCTAGTTACATCAGTTGTGTTGTTAGTCTTCCAGTTAGCAAGCAAGTTCAAAATACTTCTTGTTTTATCCAAACATAAAAATACTTATATTTTAATAGAACGAAGATAGTAATGATAACAGTTGCAGAAGAGGAGGGCTGTATAAGATGACCCTGGAAGTAATTTGGAAGCTGCAGTGTACTGAGGAATCAGTTAAGTACAGCTACGTACTTTCCAGGTCAGTTCCAACACACAAAAGAATCTAACAAAACGTGGCACCAAGCCCAGACAAGCTTCAACACACCCAAACTACATAGCTAGGATTTGTACAACAAGCAAATTGGGCACCGACAGGGAAAAGCCCTCATGCTTTGTTGGTCTCCAATGTCTGGAACACATCTGTGCGAGTGACAATTCCTGTTTCATCATGGCCAAAAGGTTAACCACAAGGACATTACAAGCACGAGTAAAATGAAGGTATTTATTGGAGTTCTGAAGAAACTACACGCTAATGCAAAACCACTCCTCCCTCGTAACCGCTCCTCCGTCTCAGATCAGTGGAGGGATAACCGCTTGCGTGAGATTCCCAGATCTGCAGAGGAGGAGGAAGAGTGGGAGAATGCTAAGATTAAGTGTTTCCGCTGCCATGAGATGGGGCATAATCAGGCCGATTGCGTCAAAGATCCAATATGCTTCAAAGTGCAAGAAATCGGGACACATAGCAGCAGATTGTGATTTCAAAAAGTGAGAATGCTGGGCTTTACGATTCCTGGTCAAGGCTTCTACAGTATCAATGTCGTGGAAAATGTGAGATCACAAAGGGATACTGCTGGGCTTATTCAGGTAATTGAGTGAGCTTTGTCGCCTCAGAGTCTGGAGCTGGAGTTACAGAAATTGGTTGATAAGAGATGGAACTGGCAGGTTAAACAAGTAGAAGCGTTTCAATTCCTGGCTAGTTTCCCAGATAAGAGTACACTGGAGACTATTTCCAGGATCCCAGGCCTAATGTTAGGTGATTAGAAAGTGAGAGTTAAGATATCCAAATCAGAAATGGATCCTTCAGCTTCAAGATACTTGCAAACTGTTTGGGTCAAGATTTTTGGGATTCCTGTGGTGGAAAGAGAGGAGAAGATAGTGCAGGATATTGCTGCCCTTGCTGGAGAACCTTTAGTAGTGGATGAACTCAGTTTAATTCAGCTTGGACCGGTGAGGGTCAAAATGAATGTTAGAGATCCTGCTAAACTGAATGGCTATGTGGAGATATTTTTTAACAAGATGGGTCATGAGATAAGATTTGTGGTTGAGCAGAACAGAGGGCGAAGCTCAGCTTCACATCCTCCACCTCCACACAAAAATAATAGGGACGATGAAGATGAGGACGGCTATGGGTCTGACGAGTATGCTAAGTACCACAAGGGGAAGGAACATAAGCCCAAGGAGAGAAGTCTGGATGGCAAGTTCAATGGTTCGAAACAAGATGAGTCCAAAGGGCAAAGCAGTAACAGGAGGGAGGGGGGACAGTACAAAGGAAATTCCAACAGACAGGTGAATGATATCATGGAGCTGTATATTGATACAGGGTATAGGGAGGATGTTTGTGAGAATGTCTTGCAGATAGGGGTAGTGTTTTCTCCACCTGCTGAGAACTCCTCAGCTGCTAAGGAGGATAAAGAGGAGTCTATGAAAGGGCAGGTGTATGAAGGGCTGTCAGGGGAGTTAGAGAAAGAGGTAGGCCTTATCTCAATGGATGCCAGTGATAGCTATGAAGCTGAAGGAGGATCTAGCAAACCAGTTTTGAGCAACACCATACAGAGTGGATTTGAAAAAGTGTGGGAGAAGGAAGAGTTTATCACTGGAAAAAGTGTGGGAGAAGGAAGAGTTTATCACTGGCTTGTTGGGGGGACATGAAACTAGCATAGAAGATAAGGAGTATGAAGAAATGGCTTGTAACCAACTGATGGTGGACTGAGGAAGTGATGGTTTTGTTGGGAGCTTAGAGAAATGCAAGGATGATTCTAGGAAAGGGAAGCAAATAGTGACTGGGGACTTTAGTGAGCATGATTCTGATATTGAGGGAGAAGTTGAATCCATGATAGAAGAACAACGGTCTGAGAGGGAACAGGGATGGTCTGTAATGTCTGCTAGAGGCAAACGAAAGAAGGAGCAGAAGAAAAAGAAGAAGGAGCTGTTGGCAGCTACTAGACAGAGTTCAAGGCTGAGAGAATAATGGGGGCTCAAGGTGGGGGAGAAAGCTGTTAGGATGGCTCAAATCAAAAACCTGGAGGTGACAAGTAAGTTGTCATCCTTTGCTATTCTTAACAATTATTCTGATGACTATCTTGTGGAGGTTGCTAGTAACCTGGGTTTAGATCTTACCTCTAAGGATTCCACTAGTATCTCAGCTATTCCCTCTATTAAGACAGAAGAGCTTGTCAGGGCTTCTTTAGTAGAGACAGGTTATAGGAAGCATGTTGAGGACTTGAGGGAGAAAGAGAGACTGAGAGAAGAGGATACGAGGGACCTAACCATGAAGGTGGTTAATTTGAATAATAGAGCTGGGAAAGAAGCTTCTTTTTCTTCAGCATCCACTCTTGGAAGGGGGTCCAGGGAGGGAATGAAGAAGAAGAGGAAACACTATAAAGGTAAATAATGAAAGTCATGTTTTGGAATATTAGGGGTTTTGGTAAAGCCTCTAGAAGAAGACAGATTAGAAACTATATCTTACAGGATCAGGTGGATATGGTTGATTTACAGGAAACTATCAGATTTGACTTTAATAGTAAGGAGTTACAAGACCATGGGGGGCCTATGCAGTTTAAATGGTGCTGGAATCTAGCACATGGTCATTCTAGGGGTATTTTGGTGGGGTTAAGGAAGATAAAATTGAGCTTGAGGAGATTGACAGCGGAGAGTACTACATTAGTGTGACCTTGAGAAACAGAATGAATAACCACAGGTGGGAGCTTTTGGTGGTCTATGGTCTGGCCAATCACAGTTTGTCGAAAGACTTTATCACTGAGTTATCTAGGAAATGTCTCAGAGTGTCTTGCCGATTGTTATCGGAGGGGACTTTAATTTGGTCAGATCTGCTGTGGACATCAGTACAAGTGTGGTTGATGCTGGGCTGGTTGATAAATTCAACTTCTTCATAGACCTTCATCAATTGAGAGAAATTAAGAGACAGGGTGGTAGATTTACTTGGACCAACAAACAGGTTACTCCTATTTGCTCCAACATAGACAGGGTATTAGTTTCGGTGGAATGGGAAACTAGGTATCCGTGGTGTGCGGTTTGGAGCAAAACAAGAGTCGGTTCTGACCATTGGCTCGTCTTCCTTGACTCTGGTGAACAGAGCACCCCCAGACCTCACTATTTATTCTTTGAGAGGCAGTGGCTACAGAAAGAGAGGTTGATGAGTAAAGTAGGGGAGAATTAGAAGGGGGTTGTCAGAAAACGGAGGAGAGGCAATTCTTTGGATATCTGGCAACAGTATATGAGAAGGTCTAGACAGTTTTTGAGAGGTTGGATTGCCAATGCTAAGAAGGAGGAGGCTAAAGAGAGAGATACCATTATAAGTCAGATTGATCAACTTGATACATTGCTGGAGTCAAATCAGTCTAATGAGGAGATTTGTAAGCAAAGGTATTGTCGACGTTCTGACCACCGACACAGTACAAAATACGATCGAGGGGGTGGTGTGCCTTCGTATTCGATATGGCCTAGTCTACGGAAGACTCAATGAGTTTTTTTACTTAGTTCGGGCTACCTCGAACAGTGTAACACCCTATGTCCAGAGGGTGGTTTATATCAGTGGATGAGTACAAAGAGTCGGACTCTCTCTTCGGGAGAGGGCCTGGCGTCTAAGTTGTGAGGTGCTCGATGCACATGTTCGTGAGGTTGCTCGCGCGCGTAAACGGTTGCACGCGGGAGTTCAGGGTCGAAACCTCGTCCTCTTTCTATGGGCGGTCTGGAATTACAAAATAGTGGGTCTTATGCGGTTTTACTGTCTCGCTGATAGGTGGGTCCTCCGTTGATGTCGTCATCACTCGTCACGCCCGTGCGGGGGCGTGGCGCGTCGCATCGCATGTCGCGCCGGGTGCTGTAGTGTCAGTCTGGTACTGTAGCGTCAGCCATAGTGCTGTCGGGTCTTGTCCGTAGACTTCCGTGGCCCGCCCACATCACAGTGGACTAGGCCCGTCCCGTCGGGACAGTTGGCGGTTGACTGTCGGAATAAATGCGACATAAATACCACACCTACCCTAGAGGTCGGCTATCGGGGGTCGGCCTTCAGACGTCGGCCTCATCGTACGTCTTAATGCTGGATGCAACTAAGACTTGACTTTCGTAGATCGTTGCCCCGGGGCTCGGCCGCACGTTCGTGCTTCGTCGTCCGACTCCAAAACTCCTCGGGGTCTTGGCCCACGTATACGAGTATGGATCGGCGAGTACCCGAGGTACATGATCCTGACAGGTACAGCCTGGAAGATAAGTTGGAAAAGGTTCTCAAGATAGAAGAAACTTATTGGCAACAGAGAGGGGCTGTGAAATGGACATTAGAGGGAGATTCTAATACCATGCTTTTCCATACTTGTGCTAATGGGAGAAGGAGAAAAAATGCCATCACTCAGTTGGAAACTGATTATGGGGTGATTTCTGAGCACAGTGAGCTTGAGCAACATATAGTGTCCTTTTACAAACAACTTTTTTGGGAGTAATGTGAGGGGGGCAGTTCACTTGATGGATAGTTTTTTTTGGGACCTGATTCTGTCTAATGAGGATAGGGAGCTTCTGGCCCAACCGTTTTCAGAACAGGATATGAGAAAAGCCATCTTCGGTATGAGAGATAATTCGCCCCTGGTCCTAATGTTTTGGAGTTTGCTTCTTTAAGGTTATGTGACAGCATAACAAAACTGAACTGTTAGCTATGTTGAAGGATTTCAACTTGGGGAATTTGGATTTGAAGAGGTTGAACTATGGAGTGATTACTGTCATTGCCAAGGTTAAGGAGTCCAATAACATCAAGCAATTCAGACCTATATGCTTACTCAATGTGGATTTTAAGATTTTCACTAGGATGATGAATGACAGATTAACTCTGGTGACTGATAAGATTATATCGAAATCTCAAACTGCATTCATTAAGGGGTGCAACATTTTAGAGGGAGTGGTGATACTACATGAGGTAGTCCATGAACTCCAGAGGACTAAGAGAAAGGGAGTGATTTTCAAAATTGACTTTGAGAAAGCCTATGACAAAGTGAATTGGGATTTTGTTCAAGAGGTGATGGAAATGAAAGGCTTTGAGACTGATTGGATTCTAAACACTATGAGATCGATTCAAGGGGGCAAGTTTGTATTAATATCAATGGTACAAGATCCAAATTCTTTAAAACCTACCAGGGTTTGAGGCAGGGAGACCCTCTCTCTCCCATTATGTTCAATCTTGTGGCCGGCGTTTTAGCTGTCTTGATGGAAAAGGCTAAGGATGCTCAGCTTATCAAGGGGGTTGTTGATCACCTGATTCCTGGGGGGATAACTCATATTCAATATGCCGATGATACGGTTTTGATGATTGAGGGAGATGATGCATCTATAGCACATAGGAAGTTCATCTTGTGCTGTTTTGAATGGTTGTCTGGCTTGAAAATTAACTACCACAAAAGTAAAGCCTTCGTGTTTCGGATGGGAGAGGAGAGACAGAATCAGATTGCTAACATGCTTAATTGTAAGATAAGGAAGCTTCCTATGACCTACCTTGGGATCCCGATTCACTATCACCACATGGGGGAGAGAGCTTTTGCTACTATGGTAGAGAAGGTGCAAAACAGGATTTCACCTTGGAAGGGAAAGTTTCTGTCGTCTGGGGGGAGATTAATTATGACAAATTCCTGCTTATCTAGCCTGCCGACCTACCTCACTACCGGAAACCGACCTACGGCACTCGGCAAAGCCCATAAAACACTTGGAAAAATATTTGCCAAGTGCCACCCACAACAAATCCCACTCGGCTTAGCTTATGACGGCAAACAGCTGTTTGCCAAGTGCTTTTTGTCGTGCACTCGACAAACCCTTTGCCGAGTGCTTTATCGACACTCGGCAAAAACAGGCACTCGGCAAAAATTGAACCGGAAAAAGCACGAAAAAAAATCAAATTTTTTTTTTACTGGGGAGAGGGTCCCATATTTTTCGCACTAACCGGTCGCGGCAATTTTTGCAAATCAACCAGTCGCCGGTTTTTGGATTCGAACCCGTGACCTGCGCGCGCTCCCCTCTAACCACTCCACCACACTATCACTTATATTTAGATTCTATTTTAGTTCCACACATATTATACAAAACTGAGTGTAAATTGCTTGTGTGAGGCCCTAAACGAATGTAAATCAAAATGTCGTCAACTACAAAGTTTTATAACTTTTTGAGATCTACAACTTTTATTTTTGTAGTTTATCCATCCAAGGTCGTTTACAAAATTTGAATTTCAAATTTAAAAAATTCAAACGTAGTTTTCGATTAGAAGATGATTTCAAATCAAAAAGTTGTCAACTACAAAGTTTCCTAATTTTTGAAGATCTACAACTTTCATTTTGGCTGTTTCTCCGTTCGAGGTTGTTTGAAAATTTCAAATTTTGAACTGGCATGTTTGTCGAGTGTTTTTTTTTCACTCGGCAAAACGGTTATTTGCCGAGTGTTTTTTGTTTTACACTCGGTAAACAAAAAACACCCGATTTTTCAATTTGTATAACTTTTCAAGATCTACAACTTTTATTTTGGTCATTTGTTCATCCGACATAGTGGTAGTAAAATTGTTCATAAACTTTATATACATTTTTTATAGTTTCATTAAACTATATGAGATATGTAGATTTTACGAACAACGTTACTATCGCTTTGTCGAATGAAGAAATGACTAAAATAAAAATTGTAGATCTTAAAAAGTTATACAACTTTGTAGTTAAAATTTTTTTTATTTGAATTAATTTGCTGCTCCAAATGTGCTTTGAAAAATCGGGTGTTTCTTGTTTGTCGAGTGTAAAAAAAAACACTCGGCAAATAACTGTTTTACCGAGTGCAAAACAAAACACTCGGCAAACATGCAAATTTGCCGAGTGCAAAAAAAAAAATACTCGGCAAACATGAAAATCTGCTGAGTGCAAAACCAAAAACACTCGGCAAATAAAAAAGTGTGCCGAGTGCTTTTATTTTGCCAAGTGTTTTTCGCTTAACTCTCGACAAAAAATTGTTTGCCGAGTGCCCGAAAGATTACACTTGGCAAACCACCTAGCACTCGGCAAACATCTGATTTCTGGTAGTGCTTTATGGGATTCTACCTGCTGCCTCCTGGGGTGCAGAAGAAAATGGACACCATGAGGTCCAGATTCTTCCTGCTGCCTCCTGATAGCTTCAAGTACCATATGGTGAAGTGAAGTGTGGTGACTAGTCCCAAATATCAAGGAGGTTTAGGTATTCTGGACACCAAAACTTTTAACGAGTGTCTCATAACGAATTGGTTATGGAAACTGTTCAACTATCAAGATGATCTCTGGTGTCGATTTCTCAGAGCTAAGTATATGTCTAGGGGTGGTTTCTTTAGCTCTAACCCTAATAAGGGCTCGCAGTTTTGGAAGGGCCTTCACAAGATCAAACATCTTTTCTCTTGGGGGGCTAGTCACAAAGTAGGAGATGGAGCGAACACCCGCTTTTGGAAAGATGTATGGATCACGGACACTCCGCTTTGCTTGCAGTTCCCAGCTTTGTATGAGATTTGCAGAAAGCAGGATGTGTCGGTGTTGACAGTTAGGGAGAATGACTGGGTTATTGATGTTAGGAGACTGTTGGGGGAAAAGGATGCAAAGGAGTGACAAGAATTGAGCGGTATGCTTCAGAAGGTACAGATCAGTAGCCATAAGGACAGGGTGTCCTGGGCGCTCACCAGAAACAAGTCCTTCTTGACAAACTCCCTGTACCAGTTTATGAAGTTCTCTGGGTTCAAGAACAAGACGGCTGAAAAATATCTGGAAAGGGAAGGTTCCATAAAGGTTAGAATCTTCATGTGGCAGGCTATGCAGAATCGGTTACCAACGAAAGTTCAGTTAAAAGAACGCAATTGGAAGGGGAAAGAACGCAATTGGAAGGGGAGCACTTGGTGTAAGTCCTGTCAGAGAGATGAAGATGCGAACCACCTGTTGTTTGCATGCCCTCTAGCTCGTTTTTGCTGGTGTGTTCTGTGTGAGATGTGGAATTGGGGGGGAGTATCCCGGCTCTCTGAGGGAGCTAGAACAGACCTGGAGGTTTGGCCGTTTCAGGCTCAAGAGAAACATTTTCTTCTTTATTATTGCAGGTTTTGCGTGGGCGTTATGGGACATGCGAAATCGTATTACAATGCAGAATTGTGTTCCTCGACGGCCAGTGGAAATTTTGACCAATGCTCTATCCAATTTACAGAGATGGAAGTGTCTACTGAAGAAGGGTGATGGTGAAGCTTGATGGTGAAGCTGTTTGATGGTGAAGCTTCGAGATTTCTTTCCTGATAAAGATCCTGTTTGTGACATTGTGGAATTGTATTAGTTTTGGGTTGTCGTTTCTGGCGTTGTGGTGTGAGCTGTTTGCTCTGTCATTTGGGCGCTGTCCCCTTGTACCTTAAACGTTTTGTTCCGGATTTTGGGTTTCTATAAAAGCCGGGCTCTTGTAGCCTTTCCATCAAAAAAATGAAGGTATTTGCTATATCAGCGTAAATATTTCCGTCGGATGTCTTACTGACAGCACCAGTTACAGGCAGTGGGGAAGGTTTCAATTAATTAATTTTTATCAAAAACAGTAACCTTTTTAAGCTCTTTGAAAGTGCAGAATGTTTGTCAGGAGATGATAATAAGGTATTGGCATTGCATTTCAATTATATTTTGGACGTCAAAAAAAGAACTTACCAATCACTTGTTGTTGCTCATTCACAACAGGTATCCTGTGAACGTTCTCCCTCAGCATTAGTGCAGCAGCCTCTGCTCTCATAACAAGCATCTACAGTTAGCAACACTATCATAAAAACTCTAGGTAGCCATTACCCAATTTGCTACAGGTCAGGGAGAGTGAACTGGGAGCTTACCCAAGACAGTCTTGTCATAGGTCAGGGTTACAGGATGCGACGACATGACTTCTCCAACAGTTGACTCCACCTGCATGCACCACGAGAACGAGCACGAAAAAGCAGGTCAGATCGCCCATGGCAACCACAACCTCCATCTATCTCACGTTGGCTAGGTCGCTCTTGCTAGAATGGTAGTAACAGAGAGGGTACGGATAGAGAAGAGTCTCGGCTAGTTATTTGACCCCGTTGGTGGCCCTGGCCTTGTCCTTGCTGGAGACCACCCCGATGCACCTGCTTTCGTCGTCGACCACGGGCAGGCCGGAGTAGTGCGCGGCGAAGACGGCGTCGAGCTCCGCCAATCGCTGCCCCACCGTGGCCACCTGCGCCGGCCGCGACATCACGTCCATCAGCCGCGCCGTCGGGCCAATCTGCGTGTAAATAAATCGCCAGCAAATCACATTAGCTAGTAATAAAAGCTTAGCAGCGATAGTCTTAGAGAAAACATGCATGGCTTCCGGGACGACAGACCGTGTCGGAGGTTACGATCTGGGTCGCGAGGTAGGCGTAGAGGTCGGTGTCGCTGAGGAGGGAGAGGTTCTCGGGCCACTCCCCGGAGAGGAAGCCATCCCCGGAGTACGCGTCATCCATCGCCGCTGCCACAACTGCCGCGCCACACCGCCGAGCCATCTTGCATACTACCAACGCAGGCACCGCGAGAAGAACGCACGGCGCCGCGCGCCTCAGTGCCGTAGAGGGTGGACGTGGCGCGAGCGGCAGGCACGGAGGACGCCATGGCCGGCACAGAGAAGCGGACATGACTTGCACACTATAACATATGCTTGCCCTGCTCGTTAGCTCTCGCGCTGACTGCTGTGGTCCGTGGCGACTGGTGGGGGGAGAGACGCGCCTGCAGCCGGACGGACGGACGCCGCGGGACGGGACAGCCGCGCGGGTTCGTCTGTTCTTGAGTTTAAGGACAAAAAACGTCTCCGTCGCCATAACGGGTTGCGGCAGCTTCCGGTGGATGAGCTGGGAGTTAGTTTGTTCTCGAGGTGAAGGACAAAACAGGGAGTCTGAATCGCCTCTTTTGCTGTGGCGATTCTGGCCAGGAAACACTTCTATGGATGAAACTCTGATTAGGAACGTGGCCTTGTGACATTTCATTCCATTCGTATGCCCTTATGAGCTACTCGATTTGGGAATGGAATCCGCTGACGAGCGGCCACGGCGGAGCTTGGGCCTAATATGATGCGCCCATATTAGACCCTCATGTTGGTGACGTTAGTCCTCCTGATCACCGAGTCTGGTTCTCTTGGATCATGAAGGCCAGGGCGACAGATATGCTACAAACGTTCTTGATTCCTTGCCATTTCTAACATCATTCTTTATTTTAATAATAAAATAATTATCAAACAGATGCATAACCAGGATTTTTGTTCATAAAAGGGGTTGTTACGGCCCAGCCCAGATGTCATCCTATCCATGTATAGAAAGAAGGAATCACTTAAATGGTCATAATCGGACATGTTGATCACCGTTTGGTCTGGCCTGCACGGAAGGCCCAATCACCGCTACTAATTCGTTCATTCTTCGTCCCTTTGGATGACACTAATCTTACATTTCGAAATATCTAAGGCATTGGAATCTTGAGCCCGGCCCATACACCCTAGATAAAGTCTACTCCTCCACTTTTATTTATCATTTTATGATTCGAAAATTTGTAACACTTTATGCTTTCAAACCTTTCAAAAAAAAAGATAAAGTTCAAAACTTTTAGAAAAAAAAGTTACGAAATGTGGGAACCCAGGTTTTTGGACTGGACATACTCCCATGTGGTTAATTTTTGGAATTTAGCAAGGTTCATTCAAATTACAGAGGCTCCAATCCAAGTTTTGATTCCTTAATGAATATCCATATTCTAAATTCGGTAAATTAAAATCCAATTCAAAATTCAATTTCTTTCCAAAACCAAAGTTGTTCATCTATCTCTGTTCTATAGATCTGAAAAGTTTCAAATTGTTAGAAGTTCGGGAGGTAATTCTTCCAAAGCTTTGAATTTGGTTACCTGATCTGCCTTCAATAGATTTTTTTCGAGTCCTCTCATCAGATAACTAATTTCAAAATTCAATATATTTCAATTCCTCGTGAAACTGACTGTGCATGTCAGTAGGATGGTAGAGAACCTTGTTAGCAACATCTCCACCAAGTTTCATTCATATAGGAGCTTAGGAGATATTTCTTTAAGAGCCCAAAATTTGGTTAATTAATATTCTTTCAACAGATTTTCTAAGTTACCTAAAAAGTAACCTTTTTCGAAATTTCATGTCTTTCATCCTACTTGGGTGCATGTTGGTTATCTTGTAGACCACATGTTGAAGAAGTGTTATACTAAATTTCAACATTTTTTGAGATTATTTTCTCATTCTTTTTTTGCGCACAAAATGTTTAATCATCAAAGTTGGAGAGTAGCTCCCTGGCAGCTGGGGCCGCCTATCAACCCCACTGCGTCCTCTTCTCCCTCCTCTGGTCGCCACGATGCCGTACAGAAGGCCGCTCCTCGCAGCCCCTCGCTCGTGCATGACGGACACACGCTCCTCAGCGTGCCCACGGCCTTTTTCTTCCCCAAGCCGGCCTCCGCTCCCTCACTCCATCCCTCCCGGCCGCGCCTTCCCCAGGACGCCGCTGTCGAGCGCCATTCCGGGCCGTGCGCAACCCCTGGCTCGGCGAGAAGCTGCGTTAGCTCTCCCTCCAGCTCCCCACCAGTGCAGCTCGCCTCCTCCCCGGCCAAGCACGGCAGATTTCCAATTTTTCCCCACCTTGTCCAAACTCGCCGCCGCCGTGATTCCCGGCCAAACCCAACGCTACCCGGGTAGTGTTCCTCGATTGCTCTTTGTTGAGAGTAGTACTCGGCCTTGCGCCCCTTCCAAGTTTGCTAATCGACCGGTTTCGTGAGCCTTTGCGCAGGGATTTTGAGCTCGACGCCGTCGGCCACTGGATCCGCTCCACCCTCATCGGTGACAGCCCGCCTCGGCCCCTTCCGATGCCGACGACCTCTGTGCCGAGCTTCTACTCGCTTCTGTGAAGCTCTAGGAGAAGACGCCGTCCAATTTCATTGACAAAGCCGAGCTCTACGCTTCGTTGAACCTCTCTCCGCGACCCTCACCGCCGACAGCCCGCTCCGGTGAGCTCCGCCGCCCGTCAACTATACCCTTGTCCTCCCC
>BCLG01000314.1:109299-150251 GCA_001602295.1 Zoysia matrella
GCCGCCCGCCATGGCCGGTTGGGCCAGACCGACCCAGGCGCGAGATCGGCTGCGGCCGAGACCCGATCCACTGCGGCCTAGCCATGTAGCCGTCTGTGGGGCTTCTCCCGCGCTGCTGCCATGTGGCCCTTTGGCCAGGAGATTTGATTAAGTCCGAAATTTTTTTTAATAATTGCGCAAAAATTAGTTTAATCTTGCTAAAATCACAGAAACTTCATGCTAGCTTCACAAATTACAAAAAAAAATATACCGTTGGAATCCTTTCATCGTGAAGAATATTTTAGAATTCAAAGTTGCATGTTCTGCATCGCTAATAATTTTAATAATTAAATAATGCACATTAAGCATTTGTGCATATCATCATTTTTTATGCATAATTAAAATGTAAAAAAAACTATATTTAGCTTCAACGGATTAAGATTTGTCATCTTAGAATTTATTAGAATTTATGTGCAAGTAGATTATTTATAAATGATTATTTACTCTTAGCTAGAGATTAATTCATTATAATTTCATATGTTAATAATAAATTGCAAAACTTGTTCGAAATTAGTTTATAACCCTATTAAGATTATGAGCAACTAAAATTTGTAGTTTATGCCTTCAAAAACCATATTAAGGAAATTTAGAAATAATTTTCCTATTATGACCCATTTAGTATAGTATAGAATTCATTCTTATAGGTAAAAATCAGAAACATTGCCATATAATTATAGGTAGTGTGTTAAATTAATAAACTCAATTCACATGAACGCATTCGCATACCACTGCTGATCATAAGCATTCATAAGCATTTCATCGCATGTGAATTTATCATCGCGTGCGATGACAAGTTAAAACTCTATAATTTTATTAGGTGCATAACTAATCGCACTCGCATATCATTTCATGCTCTTAGAAAACGACGTGGAAGACCAGCAACTTGCTCTAGTTGCTCCGGAGACGTACGTCGCTGAAGATCTCTCGCTTGTTTGTGCTAACCTCAGCAAACCGAAGGCAAGCCTCGATGCATTAACCCTATTTTAAGTCTTTTTATTTCATCACTATATATTGTATAGTTAATGTATTGTGCATTAAGTTGTAGGAGTTGTTTGAAAACCTAGTATGCATAATAGCACCACTTACCTCTATTGAGTATATATATTGGTACAGGTAATTCGATGTAGAGCTAGGCTATGAGTTCTAATAAACAGTAGAAATTGAGTGAATGAGAAACCTCACTCGCAAGCTATATGTTCTATTTTATCCCGCACTTGAATAAATCTGAAACCAGGCGGGAAAAGAGTATAGTAGAGTTTGAGAAGGCTGGGCCTTCACGGTGGTAGCCCCGTCTGTGTCGGTTAAAGACTGATTTGAGTATGGCCCTGTTGAGCAAGTTTGAACGTACCGATTACATACTGTGAACATGAGACCAAAAAACTGATGTAACTTAATATTCGTATTGGTTGGACGTACCCCTACTCCTCTTTAGGCGGAGGCAGAGAAGTGACTTAGATCTAACCGTGGATGCACCTGCATGGTGGTCGCATGGAGGACCATGTTCTCGACAGAAGTAGGCCTCGAACCGGCCCTATGGTATTGTTGTGAAAGGTGGCCACGTGCGGCTTTTGAGAAGCGCGTACGTGTCGTGTACTTCGGGTTTTCTAACTGGTGTAAATCGGTTATAATTGCTGCCCTCTTACAGTAATGAGTACCACTTGTTCACTGTGTCATGTCGTAGTAACAACTGGACTAATAATAATATTAATATGAAATATTTGCTTAGTTATAAGTAATTGCTTGGCAACCCTGCTTGCTCTAGTTTATAGTGCAAATTAAATTTACATTTGGTGAACTTAACTTACCGCTAAAAGTGGAAATTAAGGATCCACTAAGAGTGCTATGTTTTATGCAAATAGCCATCCCTGTGAGTCAGCCTCTCATGCTTAGAAGTCGGCTGTAGTTGGCCATTTTTGACGGGTAAGTCTTGCAGAGTAATTAGTACTCACGGTTTGTTGTTTCCTTTTTTGTTGTGTGTAGCTTTTCCTGCAGGTAGATGGTGTCGCTGTTGTGACAAGGAAGTATGAGAAGGTGAACCCTTGGCTAACTGGTTTTATGAGCCGGTTCTCTCCTCACCGAACTCCGGTCGCGAGGAATAAAGCATGTCTTTAGGCAAGATAGTTTCATATTAGGAAACCGTTGTATCATCTCTGTATCGCTTCCGTTATGTTTTAAACTTATCTCTCCTAAGACCACTTGTACTTTATTGTAAGACTTTAATCGGTTTCCTATTTTATATCATCACTCGTGTTGTACTATTTGAGTATTGTTGTTCAATATCAACTGAGATCGATCCTAGGCGAGCTGTCCTGTGTTTTTTAGGTGATTCTGCCACAAAATTATTCTTAAATACTTATCTTTTTCACTTTTCCAATAAACATTTTCTCTTATTGATACATTTCTTATCTCTTCTCATTTATTATGTAACGCTCGAGTATATTTTTTACTTCTTCTTAATTCTCATGCTCAAAACTGAAATGGCAATTGAAGAGGGTGCCTAAATGCACACTAAGACCTCCTTTAAAACAAAGAAAAATTTTCATTTTTGTGAAATTGAACTGATTACTATAAAATTACTTTATAATTCCTACAAAAATCTTGTGTTCCAAAGGATCCCTGAAACTATGTGTTGACACCCAAAAAATCAGGGCCACCGAAGTGTCCAGCACATTACCAGAGTGTCAGGCAAGCCTTCTTGCGTTTGGAGCATCTAGCCCACCGGATTATCCGGTATAGTGCCGAAGTGTCCAATGAGCCCTCTTGGATTGGGGCACTTAGCCCACCGGAGCTTTCGGCAACATGCCAAATGGTCTGACAAGCCGTCTCGGGTTGAGGCTCTTTAACCCATCGGAGTATCCGGCACAGTGCTGGACTGTCCGGTGAGCCCTCTCGGGTTCTCGAAATTGCACGACAGATACTCTTGTACTATGCCGGAGACTCCGGTCACCAGAGTATCCGACACGGACACTCCGGTGGTGTCGATTTAAGAAGGTTTTCAGCAGATTAATTCTAATTTCTTTCCTAACTTAAGAGATCAGTTGTCCTGCGGGACAAGACCATCCCACCTCTATAAAATAGAGGCCCATGGTCGGTTGAGGGGCATCCCAATCGAACCTATCATTTGTCTTTACATTTTCGTTCTTCTCCAAACCCTTATCCCCTTACTCAACCCACGTGTTGTTTTTCCTTCGTCCCGGTGATGTGTGAAGATGATCTGGCTGGCCTGACCGAGCTCGGATCACCCCTAAGACAACCCTCCTCCGACGGGGTCCCTCTCGAGACAGCGTTGTCTAGATGCTGCCCAAACCTAGCGTTGAAGAGACGCTGGCGTTCCCGCACACGGACGTGCGAGCAGTGTGTTGGCTCAGGATCCATTTCGGCGTCAACACACTTTTTGGCGATTCCTTTGGAGAATGAGTGATTTCGGTTGCACAAACCGAATCATCATTTTCCACCACGAACTCCGAGATCTCTATGACGAACATCGTCATGCCATCCTTGGAGGAGTTGTTCGAGCAGGCACGCAAGGTGTTTCTAGAGCGTCGGAGGGCTTCTGAGGAAGCGCGCAAGGCGCGGGGAGAGCAGGAGCTGAAGGAGTACTTGGCGTGCTTCAAGAAGGATCGCCAAGGCGCCATCTCTCAAGTGAAGGAGCCCGTTCTTTCGACCGTCGTCGACGACACGGTCATGGGTGTTATCAATGTGAGAACATCTTCGCACCCTCCCAATACTTTTGAAGAACTTTTGTATTACTTTGTCGATTTAAAAATAGTCTTGACTAATGATATGTAATATATGATTCATGAAAACATGTCTAAGTCATCTAAGAATACTAGTATTGCATCATCTTCTTACGTTGCACATGTAGGCCCTCCTACTACTACATCGGCGCCCACTACGTCTAGAGTAGAACAACCTCTATATGGCATGCCGTTAAACTCGTTTAGTGGGCAAACCAGTTTTCTATCTCATGTGCAAACTAACGCGTTGGTAGTGTCTCTCGCTAGCGTAGAGCCAATCACTAGCATCCCCAATCCGGCCACGAGCTGATTGAGTGAATTGGCTAGCTTCGTTCCTCCTTACCGCACCGTTGCATATAGCACGCCACCTATTCCACCAAGCGATACGGGTATCACTCATGGTCCTATCCCTAACGAACTATTTAGCGCCATGAAAACAAGCATACATCCTCCACCACCGAGCACATCTATTAGGCCACACATTGCCAACCTAGAGGATTGTATGACGCGCATTAAGGAGTAATTGAGCAAATAATTTTGTGAAACGCTAGTGGTGGACCTTAAGGGAAGAGACCGAATTTATCAAAAACCATACCTCGCGTATTTTGATTCGGTCCCATATCCCGTTGGATGGCGTGTTCTCGACTTCGTCAAATTCAATGGCTAAGATAGCAAAACCACTTTGGAACATGTTAGCCAATATGTAGCACAACTAGGAGAAGCGGGTTTTAGTGAGACTTTAAAGGTACAGTTGTTTTCTTTATCACTAACCGGCACCGCTTTTTTATGGTTCTCATCATTGTCCCCAGGTTTCATTTATGCATGGGAACCTTTAAATCGTAAATTTTATTATCATTTTTATTTCAGAGATAATGAGTTAAAGTTGTCACATTTGACATCGGTTCAGCAAGGAAAAGATGAACCTGTCATTGACTATCTTCAGCGGTTTAGAGATGTTAAGAACCGATACTTTAATTTGACAATTTCTGAAAAAGATTTAGCTGATCTAGCTTTTAGTGATTTGCGGTCGCATCTTAGGGAGAAGTTGGAGGGGCATCACTTTCTTACGCTTACTCATCTCCAACAAAGGGTTTCGGCTCAAGAAAGCCGAAGCAAAGAAATTAAACATGATTACAAGACCCGCCACACCATGCACGTCGGAATATGAATCGGATAGCTCCGATGATGATTTCAATGACGTTCTAGTTGTCAAGTTTGTTTGGTCTTCTAAGGCCAAATCATTTCCTTGCAATTCGCTTAAACCAATTTATAAGAATCAGAAAGACGATATGAAATACACCTTTGATGTAGCTAAATGTGAAAAATATTCGATGAATTGCACAATAGTGAATATATTAAAAATGCGTACACCTTGCCTTCGGCGGATGAGATTAAGCGTAGAGTATATTCTAAATGGCATAACTCTTATTCTTATGCTACTAACGATTGTAATGTTTTTCGTCGACAGGTCCAATCGGCCCATAATGAGAGACGATTGAGTCTTAAAAAGATGCAGATCGACAAGCACCTCTTTCTCATCAACACTCTAGAGCTCAACCCCAAGGTGTTGATTGATCATCGGGAAGGAGATGCCTATTTTTCGAGTGATAAAAGGGCCTCTAGAAAGGTGGTACTCGAGAAATTCCCCGATGGTCAAGAGTCTCTCAAAGTCACCATCCAAAGCTCGAGACCCGTGAGGCAAGCTCCACAGCCCAATATGATAAAGCCGAAGAATCCGGAGGTGGGCAAGTGGAAGGTGAACCAAGGCAAAGCCACGGATAGAAAGATAGGGCCCAAAAGCGCTTTTGACTGTCTCATGGCCAAATACAAGAACTAAAACACCGATTTGGGTAATCAGTCTATGAAGCGACCAAAATCACCACCGAGAGAAGGCAGCCCACCTAGAAAGGAGATGAGGCCAGCTGTGTATGTTCATGGCCCTCCTCTTCCTCCACATGGGTTTGAAGTGCCACCACCACGGTTTCATTCTATGCTTTGCCCACCGTTCTCGGTGTAGCATCCATACATGAGACTATAGATGCCTGTGCCACCAATTCCTATGCCATCGATACTCGATTCACCGATGCCATACCCGCCATTTCATCCGGGGTGGAATGGACCGAAGAGAGATATCTTCACAAGGCTCTCTGGCCCTATTTCGGATCGGACGTAGTCTCAACCGATCAAGGTTCAAGGAGACGGCCCCACCATCGTGCCTAAGCAGGAGTGGCGCCCGAAGCAACGTAATAAACTTGCATCTTCTACTTTTGTTCATCAAGAGAACGCATCCGAAATGTCGTGAAAATCAGCACAACCGATGTCAAAATCGAGTCTTCACAAGACCGATCACTTTGGATGATCTGATCAAAAAGGCTTCTCATGATCATGAAGCTAGCAGCAGCAAGAGCTCCTCCAAGTACACACAGCCGAGGTGGTGTCCGCCTGGTTTGACCCACACTCAAAAGAGGAAGCTTCAAAGGTTGCGCCTCCAAAAGATCCGAGAGGAGGATGCGGAGAAGAAGAGGGACAAGCTCGTAAACAAGGTCAAGCCGATGGTCTCTCAAGGTAAGCAGTGAAGAGTTAAGAAGCCTAAGGTTCTCACTCCACCGGTGACAGAGGAAGCGGTGGCTACTCCGAAACCACTAGGTTTGGCAGACGTTGTCTTGGGAGAGGACTCTACAGCGCCTTCGCCCACAGGAGACGTCGACATGTCTGAGTTTGACGACGACAACCTCTTAGACTATGAGCCTACACCGCCTCGCGAAGGTATGAACAACAACACTACTTGCTTGTCTCAAAAACTCTTTGGTAAAGTAAGAAGAGGTCATGGCACAATTCGACTTTAGGCCGAAAAGTGCTATCTTTGAGAAGCCCGAGGAATCAAAAAACCATTTGAAGCCTCTCTATGTGAAAGGTCATATCAATGTTACACCGATTTCTCGCGCACTTGTAGATGGCAGTGCGATTGTTAATCTAATGTCATATTCTTTGTTTAAGAAGCTAGGTAAGGCTGATGATGAGCTCATCCGGACCAACATGACTTTGAACGGTGTGAGAGGAGGAGACCCTATCGAGGCTAAGGGGATCGCTTCTATGAAGCTCACTATTGAGAGCAAGACCATGCCTACCATTTTTTTCGTTGCCGATGTGCGCGGCAGTTATACCTTGATCTTAGGGCGTGATTGGATTCATACCAATAAGTGTGTTCCCTCTACATTGCATCAATTCTCGATACAATGGGTTAGTGATGATGTAGAGGTTGTTCATGCGGATGCATCGGCTTGTGTTGCTATGGCCGATTCATCTTCTTTACCGCATGACATCGTCAAGTGACTTGATTGACCGGTTTAAACATGACAGATTATGATTTTTTTAGTGTAACTAGAGATGGTTTGTAGCCATCAATATAAAACCAATGAAAAATCGGCTCAACCATATAATATGATTTAATAGAGTCTAATCATGATTAGTTACAAAAGAGAGTAGAACACTATCGGTCCAACACGAATGATATGTGCGAAGCTATAGAGGTAATAGAAGACATGGATAAGCTAGGACAAGGATTCACATCGGTCGATCCTCTTGAGGAGGAAAACCTTGGGAACGATGACAATCCTAGGCCGACTTATATAAACAATAAACTAAAAGCCCATTATAAAATAAAGTTAATCGGTTTGCTAAAAGAATATGTGGATTATTTTGCATGGTCTTATAATAAAATGCACGGATTGAGTCATGAGCTAGTTGAGCATCGGTTTTCAATAAAATCTGGTTTTAGACCAAATCTTTATGGCCGAAGAGAATATGTCTAAAACTTCTTTTAGATGTTCTAGTTTTATAGGATTGTTTGAGTGAGTTGTCATGACTTTTGGGTTAAAGAATGCGGGTGCTACATATCAAAGAGCCATGAACTTTATCTTTTATGATTTGCTTGATGTCATCATGAAGGTTTACATAGATGATGTGACGATCAAATCGGCCGCTTTAGATTTTCACTTTCTGATTTGCAACTCGCTTTGGACCGAATACATCGCTTAGGTTTGAGAATGAACACACTCAAATGTGCTTTTGATTTATCGACCGAAAAGTTTTTAAGCTTTATAACCCATGAAAAGGGCATAGAGGTAGATCTAAGAAGATAGAAGTAATTAGGAACATGCAAGCGCCTACATGTAAGAGAGAGTTGCAAAGCTTTTTAGGTAAAGTAAATTACTTGAGGCGATTCATATCCAACTTTTCAAGAAAGATTAATGCATTTACTCCTATTCTTCGGCTAAAGAATGAAGTCGAATTCACTTGGGGGCAAAACAGCAAGAAGATTTTAAGAAGATCAAAGAATATTTGTCTTCACCACTGGTTCTTAGGGCGCCTAAGGGGGAGTTCCTTTTCGTCTCTACATAGCGACGGAATATGATGTGGTTGGTGCTGTTTTGACACAAGTAACTGAAGAAAAGGTGTACGTGATCACATATGTAAGCCAACGATTGGTGGACGCAGAAACTAGGTACACTCTCATCGAAAAACTATGCTTTTACTTGTATCATGCTTGCACTAAATTGAGGCATTACTTGCTATCTAGCACTTGTGTGGTTGCTTGTCAAACCAATGTTATTAAGCATATGTTGTCTAGGCCGATTTCTAGTGGTAGGCTTGATAAATGGGCTTATGCATTGATTGAATATGATTTGACTTATGAATCATTGAAATCAATGAAAGGTCAAATTGTTGCTAATTTTATTGTTGAACATCGGATTGGCTTAGAGCATGATTTAGATGTTTGTTATGTGACATTTACCCCTTGAATATTGTATTTTGATGAATCGGTTTGTAAAGAGAGTCAAGATGTAGGTGCAGTATTGGTTTCTCCTCATAATGCATACTTTGAGTTCTCAAAATCGATTAGAGTCTGATTGCACCAATAACCAAGCCGAATATGAAGCATTGTTGTTCGGTTTGGAGATGTTACAGTCCATGGGAGTTAAACAAGTAGAAGCTTTCGACGATTCGTTATTAGTAGTGCAACAAGTTGTTGGGAATTTTCAATGCTTAGACGGATCGTTGAATTCCATTTTGGACAAATGCCTAGACATCATCAAAGAGATGGATGAGTTCAATATACATCATGTGCCTAGGCTAAAAAACAGCAAAGCGAATAAGTTGGCGCAACAAGCATCGGGTTACAATGTTAGTAGAGGTAAATTTTCTGTCACTAAGAAACAGATGCTTAAGCTATTAGAACTAGACCATTCAGATACTAGCATGTCAAACCGTGATAGTGCCGAATCACTTGATTGGAGGTCACTTATAGTTTCATATATTCGTAGTCCAACCTAAAGTGTGGATAGGAAGGTTCGGCATGTAGCTTTTAAGTATACTTTAATTGATGGTGACTTATACCGCCGAACGGGCTACGGTGTGCTCTTGAAATATTAGGGTGATGATGAGACCAAGGTGGCTATGAGGAAAGTTCATGAAGTCATTTGTGTTACGCATCAATCAGCTTCGAAAATAAAATGTTATTAAGAAAGGCCGGTTCTATTGGCCAACCATGACTGCAGATTGTTATCGTTAATACAAAGGATATGAAGAGTACCAAATATTTGAAAATATTCAATTGGCACCCGCTGCCAAGATGAACCCCATCATAAAGCCATAGCCATTTCGAGGATGGGAGTTGGACTTCATAGGGCAAATACATACTCCATCTTTGAAGGCGCACCGATTTGTGTTAGTAGCGATGGATTACTTCACCAAATGGATCGAAGCAGTGGCTCTTAAGAACATGACGCACAAAGAGGTAATAAGTTGCTTACAAAGCATATTATTCATAGATTCGGTATACTGCAAATTTTGACTACCGACTAAAGTACTTTCTTTACGTCCGGTCATGTCAAAGAATTTGTTGAATCCTACGGGATTAGAATACTCGATTCATCTCTATATTATACTCAAGCCAATGGTCAGGCCGAGTTTAGCAATAAAACGTTGATCAAACTTATTAAGAAAAAGATAGAGAACCATCCAAAGAGATGGCATGAAGTCTTATCAAAGCGTTGTGGGCTCATTGGATATCTAGGCATAGGACAACTAAGATAACACCCTATGAACTTGTATATGAACAAAAGGTTGTTTTACCCGTCGAGGTAAATCTAAGAGCTCTAAGGTTAGCTAAACAAAATGACTTATCCACCGATGAGTATAGGGCTTTGATGCTAGATAATGTTGATGAAGTCACCAATAAGTGTTTGAATGCTTTGAGGGAAATTGAGAGAGACAAAACGTGAGTTGCTAGAGCCTACACCAACAAATTGAAAGCCAAAACTTTTCAGTGGGCGAATTAGTTTGGAAAACTATTCTGTCCGTTGGCTAAAAAAGCAATAAGTTTGAGAAATGGTCTCATAATTGGGAAGGATCATATAGAGTGGTAAAAGTCATTACCGGAAATGCATACATGTTGAAAGATATCCGAGAAGAGTCATTACCTAGGGTCCTTAACGGCTGATACTTGAAAAAGTATCACTCAAGTGTATGGCAAAAAGCATGAGAGAATAGAACGGTCGATATAAAGTATCATTGCCAAAAAATACTATGATGGCCGATGAGTCGGGGGGACCATCGCACTTAGGAGTTTTTAGGTGCTTAGAGTGTTTTATGGTGCAGAAACTTTACCAAAAAATAAAGGGGCATATGTTGACTCAAATAATCAGGACCACCGGAGTGTCCGGCATGTTACCGAAGTGTCCGACAAGCCCTCTCGAGTTTAGGACGTCTGCCCCATCGGAGTGTCCAGTATAGTGCCGGAGTGTCCGATGAACCCTCTCGGGTTGGGACACTTAGCCCACCGGAGCTTCCGGTATGTATGGTCCAGCAAGCCGTCTCGGATTGGAGCTCTTTAACCCACCGGAGTATCCGGTACTATGTTGGACTATCTGGTAAACCCTCTCAGGTTCTCGAAATTGCATGACGGACACTCCGGTACTATACCGGAGACCCTGATCACCAGAGTATCCGGCACTTTACCGGACACTCCGGTGGTGTCGATTTTGGAAGGTTTTCAGTAGATTGATTTCAATTTCTTTCCTAACGTAAGAGATCAGTTGCCCTGCGGGGCAAGACCATCACTATAACACTTCCATCATTTCTCGACTAGGATGTGTGGGTAAAAGATCATAATTGCCAACACATAACATGTTGCCAAATGTAAAAACAGTCAGTGTCCAATTATCTATCGGCATGACGGACACTCCGGTACTATACCGGAGACCCCGATCACTAGAGTATCCGGCACTTTACCGGACACTCCGGTGGTGTCGATTTTGGAAGGTTTTCAATAGATTGATTCCAATTTCTTTCCTAACGTAAGAGATCAGTTGCCTTACAGGGCAAGACCATCACTATAACACTTCCATCATTTCTCGACTAGGATGTGTGGGCAAAAGATCATAATTGCCAACACATAACATGTTGCCAAATGTAAAAACAGTCAGTGTCCAATTATTTGTCGGCAATACTTTTAGATAGCGACACTTTTTCTGTCGGCATATCTTTGTTCAGCAGATAATCTGTCCGCAATTGTTTTTCGATGAACAAAGTGTCGGCATAGGGGGCTTAGGCGGGAACTAAGGTGGGGAAGGAAAATTTCACTGGACAAAAAGCGCAGTCTTAGACCTAACTCGAAACTCCCAGCCCTCACAACATTTGAATTTCCACCATGCCGCCACTGACCCGTCTGCTCCTAAGTCCTTCCAGCCACCCTCCGCGCCACCGCCGGCACCACTAAGGTGGTATAGTGCATTCCACCTCTATAAAACAGAGGCACATAGCCGGTTGAGAGACATTTCAATCGAATCTATCATTTGCTTTTATATTTTCGTTCTTCTCTAAACTCTAATCCTCTTACTCGACCCTCGTGACGTTTTTCTTTTGTCTCGGTGACGTTTGAAGACGATCCGACTGATCTGACCTAGCCCGGATCACCTCTAAGATGACCCTCCTTTGACGGGGTCCCTATTAAGGTGACGTTGTCTAGATGCTGTCTAAACTCGGTGTTGAAGTGATGCCCGTGTTCTCATACACAGACATACGAACAGTATGTTGGCTCGGAATCTATTTCAGTGTCAACACTATGTACTGGCACAGGAACGCTCTGCCTTGCTCTCCCTGTATATCAAGTGCAATCATCGGTGACACTGTCGCCTTCCGTTTGGGTAGGCCAGCTATCTTGTCAGTGGAACTGAGGATGCGTGCGGTTGGTAGCAATGGCAGCTTCCACACACAGGCCGTCGATCGAGAAGTGGCCGTGGATCGAGAGTGAGAGTTAACGCTAAGAGTCCATTTGGCAAAGTTTATCTTATAGTTTATGCTATTGTTTACATAGTTAATTAGATATTATAAAAATACTTTTTACTTAAATCATTTTCACTTAGTTGAACAAAACACGTCTTTGAAACTTTTTCCGATTTACTCACTATAGCTAAAATAGCTACAATATGCTACAGTGCGTTACGTCGAAGCCACCTTGAACCCGACCAAACAGCCCCTGAGCAGTTTACTGAGCATGGGAGCAAGTTAACCTAGCTCCTGTCCTCCTCCACGAAAAAGGCGAGCTGAACTTTTTGCCGGCTTTTCTTTTTTGGGTTAGGTGCAGAAAAACAGTCAAAAGGTTGAGTGGTCACACTGACACGACCGGAAACAAATCAACCGTAATTGGGATGACATGAATTATCGGTGGGGCTAATCGCTACTAGTAGTCCGCCGGCAGCACGTAGTACCTGCCAGTACAGAGAAAGGGCAATGGCTAATCGAACAGTAAACGTCGTCCTTGGGGCGCTGATGATGGTTGCGGTATGTAGGTTCAGGTATCCCTTTCGTCTGTAACAGCATATGTGTGTCCTGATTCTACTGTCCCTTCTGAGATCCCTGCTCGCATATATCACGCGTGATCTTGGCAGAAGAACATGCTCCGGAACGCTCACGAAATCTGTCGGTTAAAAATAAATAAATCAAATAGGAGTAGTCCGATTCATGTCCTCGCTCATGCGGTTTGTGTTTGCGTTACTTTTGTCTCTGCCTAACCAAGATCCATCGCAGCGTCATATATTATTTACCCTTTTTTTTCGAGTACAAAGATCATTGACAGGTACTCCTAGCTTCTCTGCTTTGGGAGAAGAGCAATCGAGCAGTAAAACAACGGGAGCGCCTGTAGTACTAGTACATTTAATTGTGTCGGCGTCCGCAAAATCATGCGTGAGACTGGACCGATTGCTCTTCTGCTCGGTTCTGTCGAAGGGATTATTATCAGGTGCTTCTATTATGCATTACCGTGCATCCGTCCTGGCTACGATGAACAACCAAATTGGCTTGCATGTGCAACCGTCGCCCTCTCGCGCTATAGCTGCTAGGTTGTTCAGTAAGTAAGAGGCTTGGGGTCTTGCCAGTGCTCTTCCTTGCTTTGTGGCTGCCTGTGTTAATTGTAAACGTAGCAAAAACCTTATGCAAACCCAGAGGTACAACAACGCGAAAGCGCATGTGCTCTTCCTCCCAGCCTGCTGCTCTGTTTCTCGCTCTCGCCCACAACCACCCGCTGCCACGAACGGATGCTATAGCTGTACCAGTAAAAAAGACTTAAAAAAAACCCGCTGCCAATCCTGTCAGGTTACTGCTACTACGAGCACCACTGCCACTGCCAGGGGAAAATGTCAACTCGTGAGGGCCAGCTGATCAAAAAGGACAGTCACTCCGTCACCGTAACCTGCAAGCAATTATCGGCCGGGAACCCTGGGAGGCACGACGGCCGACACTTAACAACCGGCACCGAAACACTGATGGACGACCGGCCAGGGCCAGGCGGCACGTCCGAAAGGGGAGCAATTAGCAAAAGAAGCTAAAGGAACCGCCGTGCAAACAGGGTTCAGCGGTCGCAGCGCGACGGCGACGGCGACGGCGATGAGTTGCTGGTGATCATGGCAACAGTAGAAGTCGTACAGATGGGTGGCGGCTAGCCCCGAGAACAACAAGGGAGTGCAGGAAAGTGGCCGGAGACTGAACCCAAAGTTGATAGCAAGGACGCGGTAGACGCAGCGCAAGCTCCACCAGATGACACACCACAAGCTCCAGTCTCAGCGAAGCGAAAATCCGTGATGGATTAAGGTGACTGTTCTTGTGAGACCATTCCATGTGCGCTTTTTTCAATGTCAACGTTTCCGAGTACTCTTGCATGGGGACACGGATCCTCGGCAGTCGACTGTCATGAGCCATCGTCAGTGCGTGTGAACCTAGGTGCGTGCGCAATCCACGCGGCAGCGACCAACAGTCGCTGCTTATGATCCCGATTCCTTAGCATGGACGTTTCAACTGGTCTGAAACTGCTCCGCTGTGCTCTTTGTAACCTCCAGTAAGACAAGATCGATACTGGAACAGGGATCCGCACTGCTCAGCTGATCGTTGACGTCGACGAGGTAGCAGTACCCAGTTCTTCACTCTACGTAGAGGTAGTAGTACTGGTTTTTACTACTAGTACTAAGTGGTTACAACTTTAAAAAAAAATACTACTTCTTTCGTTTTAAAAATATGTTTTTAATTTTTTAAATCAAAACTTGACTATTTATTTTATTTAAAAAATTAACGAAAATAAAAAATAAACAAGCTAAATCGATTCACAATAAAATAAATAATTTTTAAAAACTTTTTTTAATAAAATAAATAGTTAAAGTGAGAAGTTTAAAAATTTAAAACTATATTTATTCTGATATTTATTCTGGATCGAAGGGAGTACTCTGTAAGCGGTTACAGTATGTATGGTGTCAGGTGTGAGGGTGACGTGCTTAGTTAGCTCTCGGTACGGTAGCAGCTGCCTGCCTTGTCACTGGGCTCATCACAGACGTACGCGATCGATGCCACTGCGAGGGACAGAGGAAGTTTTTTCTTGCGTGATTCCTGTTGGAACAGATGAAGTTTTTCTATTTCATACGTACGTTTTTCTCAATGAAATCTACTACCGACTGATTACGGTAAATTCCTGCGAAAATCCTTTTTTGTTCTAAAAGACCCTTAAAACTCAGGGCATGAGTTTTCATTGTCTAGCCGTGGTCGATCATCGGCCTGCACGAATACTTAAAAACATTATCATATACTTCTTTTATTTTTTAATTTAATTGATATCGTCATTGATTTTTAAATTTAATTTTAATTATTTATTTTATTAAAAAAATTAATAAATTTTATATATTGTAATATAATTTGATTTACTATTAAAGTTATTTGAATCACAATTTAAAATTTTACACATTCAAGTAAATATTTTGAATAAAACAAATAATCATCAATATTAAATTTAAAAGTCAACGCTGCCAGGTGCCGGCCGAGTCGCGCGGCGACATCGTCGTCAGGAACGATGAGGGGTACAAGCTGAGGTTAAAACTGAGAAGAGTCCATTAGGTCGTCGTCAGCCCGCATGTGCGTGACATGATTCTACCTATAGTAGTAGTACTACTACTAAAGTAGCAGGAGTACAATACCGCATTATGCTCTAGGTTCCGTGCTTGTAGCAGTAGATAAGGTTGTGACTGCAATCCCATTTGTGTGATCAGAGTCTCAGAGAAGCGCAGTAAAGATTCTGCTGTCTTCACTTTAACCGCCGGCCTGCCTGCCTAATCACGATTACCTGTTCACCAATCACCATCTGCAGCTTGCTTTTCTGGCCATCTTCCGCTGCTTTGTGTTTTGGGTTCGCTTGTATATTACTATTTTTTTTACAAACACGTACGGCTTCTAGCTGCTGCCTTCTTCGGAGCCTGGTGGGCTCGAACCCCCGTCGGCTTCGTGCTCCCCTCGCACGTTCCCGTCTGCTTTAATACACTCTATCCGTTTTCAAATTATCACGGGTAACAATAAAATTCTTAGTTTTTTTTTAAAAAAAATATTTGTTATTGTAACAATAACAATTTATTATAGAAAAAAAAAACATGAGTGATGGTTTCTCATTTTTATTTTCACTTATATTAATCCTCGTGGTCAGAGCTAAATGTACACGGTATGTTTGCGGCAGGAACTGTTATTACAGTTGAAGAGACCTGTGCAGTGTGCAGATCGAAGAGGACAAGGGGGTCACCTGGTCGTTCCTCAAGCTACTGACTAATTAAGCAGGTAAAGGGTCATCACCGGATGGAAGGCACTACTCCGTAGTACTCTGGTACTAGTACAGAGGACAAGGCACCGCCGCTGGTCAAGCCAAGTGATTCCGTGATGTCTGGGAGACGCACGATGCGTGCGCCGGCAGGTCAGGCCGCGGGCGCGGGCAGCTAAGAAGAAAGGCTCGGGGCGCACCACCGGTCGCCGTTCGTCACGGCGATTATTCCGGCAGCAAACGCGCCGCCGAAACGACAAGCTCATCAGGTCTTCGTGTCACGTATGGCGGTATATGGAAAAGCGAGCCTGGCTCGTCAATCTCGGTTTTCTCTGTCGTTTCTGATTTGCCGACGCTTGCACGCAAAGCGGGGTCAAATACTCAAATTACAGCAGGACTTTCGTCCAAACTGACCGTCGCCCACCTGCTCGTGACCTTACCTTCATCCGCAAACAAGTCTCCCGTTGGACTCTCTCTCAAGTCTCTTGCTGCTTCTGCAAGGAAGCCTCCTGCCTCCAATAATAAGTGGACTAGCCATTCCTGCAGCAGGGTAATAGTACAGTTACAGAGAAACGACTGACCGGTTCGTCGCCAGTTAATTTGGAACCTTTGCAGGCCCGTACAAGAATTAAACCGGAGAACATGCGGCCGTAAAAGCGAAAGTTCTATCGGATGGTGCCGGCCGGCGAGAGGACGACAGTGTACCTAACTAATCACCGGTCATTAGTTGTTAGTCGGAGCATAACGTACGAGATCACCTAATCAATCATTAGTAACAACCGTGCGTGCTCACTCACTAGGGGCGCGCGTGATTGGTTACTGCATCGTGGAGCTGGGGCGGCCCGAGCCTGGCCGCGCCGAGCGTGATGGGGACTTTTGCAACGGACGCGATAGGTTAAGACGCAGCGTAGGCGACTAAACATCAGCTCCTTGCATGCGATCAGCCTAGTCGTCTTACGTGCACCCATCCAATCACTTCTTAGAGCTCAGCTCAGTCACCGGTCGGCAGCTGAAAATGTTTCCCTAAGGGTCTTTTTTTTAGAATATAGAAATTTTTCCTAAATTTTATATTTGTCTCGTGAAATTTCCGTATGATTCCTGTAAAATTTTTTAATGGTTGATCGCATCAGTCCTGTATTGAATTTCTGTTTCAATTAAACTGAGAATTAGGAGGACTTCCTACTAACTCCAGTGCAAATTACATGTCATTCTAATTAACTTATTCTAATTTTCTCAAATTATTTATCATTCTCATTTTTCAATACGTACATCTCTCTTTTAAATACATATTGTATAGTACTTTATTCATCTATATCTCTCTTCTTTTTGTTCTATATAATGTAGACATCAACTTATTTGATAGAGTATATACTCGGCCCCACACCAAAGCGTCAAGAATACTACCTCCGTTCCAAAATGTAATTATTTTTAGCTTTGATCAAAGTCAATCTTCTTCAACTTTGATTAATAATATCTAAAAAATTAAAAATAATTTAATATTAAAAGTTACATAATATGAATATTTATTTTATGATAAATCTAGTAATATAATTTGTATGCAATAAAACTTTATAAATTTTTTATTATTAACGGTCAAAATGAAGAACATTGACTTTGATCAAAGCTGAAAATATTTATAACTGTGGCATCACATAGAAAGGCGATTTGATGACCCAGATGTGACCTTGGCATTGGCAGCAGCGAATTGGAGTGCTGGACGGTGATGCATGGAGTCCACCGTCGCAATGTCGCATGCAACGTCACGTGGCCGCGGTCAAACTACTCGATCGTCGGAGGCTCCGCATGCTCAGTCGACTCGGACCACGTTGACTCGTCGACCTCCCACATCATACTGGAGTCGCTCCTCGAGAGTTTTGACTACCCTTCCCGCCAAAATCTCTAGATCGACTCTCTATCTCCCGCTAAAATATCTTGTTTGCTCTTTGGGTGTGAACGATCCACTTTTGCCGTCAACATATCCAGCACTGTGCATTGCAAAGGCCGTGAAATTAACCCGAGGGAAATACTCCTCTACTAAAAAAATGCAAGCAACTAAAATTAACAAATCCACAAGATTAAAATATATTAGTACTATTTAAATACAATGTCGCCCAGAAAATGCAGGTTAGTATATCATTTTCTTCGATCTGGTGATGATTTCTATAAAAAATAACTAGAGTACTCTATAAAAGGTGGATAAAATATGGGAATAGTATTTTTTTAAGGAATAATTATGGACGAAAACCGGGTTATAGTGGAAAAGGATGGATCCTTATTACGTATACGCCCTAGTCTTTGCTGCTTCCTAAGATAGCCATTCTGTATTCATAAATAAAGAAAAGGCAGCTTCCCACACTTTCGTAGCTAGACGCTAGCGCTTCTCTTTCCCGCTAAAATTTCTTGTTTGCTCTTTGGATATGAACCATCATCTTTACCGTCAACGTATCGAGTACAGTGCATTGCAAAAGGCCGTCAAATTAACCCAAGAGAAATAATTAAAAATGCGGGCAATTTAAAATTAACAAATCTGCAAAACTATTATATTGATAACTACAATGTGACCCAAATAATTAATCTAGGTACTCTCTCTATTTTTAAACTATTGTCGCTTGACTTCTGATATCAAATTTGACCACTCGTTTTATTTAAGAAATTAATTCGAATGTGTAAAATTTTAACTCCCGATTCATACAACTTTAACGATAAATCAAATTATAACAAAATATCTAATATTCATCAAACTTTTTTCAATACCATGAAGGGTCAAAGTTTATACTAGAAGTTGACAGAGACATTATATCATTTCTTCTGGTGATGCTTTCTATAAAAACAACTAGTACTGCTCTACAAAAGGCATCAAGTGGATAATTTTTGGAAATGTTGTTGCCCTGAATTTCCACATGAAATGGACGAAAAGGGGGCTATAGTGAAAAGGATGGATCCTCATTAGACCATAGTCTTTGCTGCTTCTCTAAGATACCCTTTCTGCATTCATAAAGAAACAAAAAGGCAGCTCTCCACACTTTTGTAGTACTACTCACCTGCGCTATTTTTTATGGCCATATTTGGAATGCAGGAAAAATTCCTGTATTCTGCAATTTTTTCAATAAAATTTAACTAATTCTTGTGAAAATACTACTCCCTCCGTTTTTAAAATATTAACAACGTTGACTTCTAACATCAACTTTAACTATTCGTCTTACTCAAAAAATTTATTCAAATATGTAAAATTTTATTATTATTTGATTTATCATTAGTAAAATTTAAATCACAACTAATAATTTTACATATTTGAACAGAGTTTTTGAATAAAACAAATGGTCAAAGTTAATGTCAAAAGTCAACAGTATCAATAATTTAAAATCGAAGGAAGTACGTTCCAAAGAAGCCTTAAACTACTATTGCCGCTTAAAAAGAATCCTCATTCAAAACTAAATTAAAATTTTTGTCCTAACGATAACAAATGAAGATAGTGCCTAATTTTGTTCCTTAGTTTCAGACCTTTTGGACTTTGGAGCTGAGGTAGGTGCAGAACATGCAGGCACAGAAAGGAGAAAGGCGTTTCAACCAAACAACGATCGTGACAGTGGAAACGTTGGTAGTTACAGCAGTTAGGCCATGCAACACGTTAACGGTCGCTCGCAAAGTGAACCGAATTTATGTGGCCGCCTGGTGGAGCTGATCAGTGAGCGGTGGACGTGCATGCGCGAGCCACTGGTCTGTGATTAATGGGTCGAACCGATCGACGAGCGGTTTCAGTTTGATCGTGACGTCTGGCTTGCCGTGCATCCGGATTACTTGAGCCACCAACTGACGTGCAGTTGCAGTAGAGCGGTGAGAGCAGGGTTTAAAAAATCGTAATAGTGTTGGTTTTTTTTAAAAAAAAATCGGTCGGTTAGCTGTTAAAATCGAATAATTTACGGTATTAGTTACGGTTTTTGAATAAAATCGATCGATTTACTTAAATCAAACCGCAACGATAAAATTAAAAACCGTAGAAACCGAGTGGTTTACCTTAGTTTTGAAAACCTGAGTGTGACGCGAGCTGGCGAGGCCAGTTTTGACGTGAGCTCGGATGGGAGCGATTTGGTTCGGTGACAGCAGGGAGGCACCATACCCATTTTCCGTCACCTTTGCCTCGCACATTTGCATGCAGGGATCATCACGTGGCCGGTAAAAGTTATCGGAGAGCGAGTAGTACTATTGTAGCAGCATCCGATTCGACGTTGACTCGTCTCCTGTATCTCAGTCTCAGCTCGAAAGCCCAGAACGAGAGAGAGGAAGGAGATCATAACTTCAGAAGGAACGAACTCGACGGGCGAAGAGAAAGGCAAAGCGATCGCTTCGACCGCCGCGGCGGCCGAGATATTGGATGGTTCGCGTTTCAAAAAGATAAAGAGAGAGATGGATGGTTCGAATTCGAACTCCCTGCCTCGCTCTTCTTCCCGCGTCATTTTCCTGGACATCTGATAAGCTTTCTTTATTATTTTCTTCTTTTTTTCAATTTTCTCAAGCTGACTTGAGAAGCAAGGCCAGTAAATCTCTTTCTAAAAGTATATGCGTATAAGCTTTTATCGAAATTTTATTCAATATAACATTTTTTCTACTAAGTCAAATAGTCTAGCATAACGCGGAAGCCCTACGAGCATGCGTTTTCTTAATTTACCGGTAGTAATGTTGGTTAATGTGTTGGCACACAGAAGAAATCGTACTGCTAGTGCAGGGCCGTTACAGCAGTTGGTCTGGCGGTTACTGGGTATTCTGCCGTTGCATGGGATCCCGCTGCGCCGCGGAAGCATCTCATCTGCGCCGTCCTTTCCTCATCCTGGCCGCCGCCCACCGCGCGACAGCAGTAATAACCGTCCAGGGATTCAGGTCCGGCCGGCGGTGGATTACGTACGGCCGGCCGTGACGGCATCGAAAACCCGGGCTGGGCACGCTCGCTCACGCAGGCGTGCGAGCCACGCCTCCCGTACGTCGCCGTTCACGGGGCAAAAAATCAGAGCGCCAATCGATTCGACGACGCGGGGGGACACAGACCATTGGGCCCGCCCGACACGTCGGCCCCGCTCGCCGGAGAACGGAGCCTCGGATCCGCCGGGCCTGCTCTTCTGCTGTCGGTCCCTCCCGGTTGTGGCCCACCGCTGCCGCTGGTCCTTCGGATGCTTCGGTCCGGGACCCACCCCACCGTAGAATCTCCCGAAACAAACTCACCGTAGTGGAACTACTCCATCACCTTGTCGAAGCCACTGGCACGCGGGCCCCGTTGCTCACCGGGCCGCGGGTCACCACGGAAAGCCACCCAGCAGCTACAGTAGTGTGAGCTTCGATTCCTCTCCAGCCAGCGTCTGTACGCATTATTTGTCTGAACCGTTGGATGAACGGACCGGCCGCCGCGATTAAGTTTGTCTTTTTCGTCTAGGAGGAGTAAGTTTGATTTTCGTTGACTAGCTGCACCGAGGGATTCGTCTATTATATCTACCGGCCTGGTGGAATGGATCATCTGCCAGACTCACAGTCAACGCGACTGATACGGCAGTACTTCCTCCATACTAAGTTTTGCTTTGATCAAACATCAAAAATATAAATTACAAACAATTTTTAAGTTGTTAAGTTTAGAAATATGAAAATAATATAAATAAATTAGTCTTAAAAATATTTTTATAAAAGTATATATATGTCACTTTTTGATAAATATTTTTAGAAAAAATTAAAGTAAAAGTTATGCTTTAGAGGCTCTGCTTAACGTAAACACCCAATTAGTTGGCGCGCCAGTCTCTCTCTTTATCTGAATTTGGACGGCACGGTGCGTTCCCGAATCGCGGCTGCGCCCTAACGTTCTCCGTAATTACGTATCGGTGCTTTCAGGCTATCAGCTTGCGAGGACTGGTCTGCGAAAACGATAATCTCGAGGGGCAATGCGGTTAGTCCGCTCGAGCGGGCGGGGTTTAGGCATAGGCTTAGCGGAGGAAGAGAATTAGAGCAAGCCGGGGCTGCACGGGGAGTATAAAACAGCGCGGGCCTCGAAGCCCGCTTCCCACCTCGCCTCGAGTCCTCGACCCGTCCCCGCCTTCCGTTCCGTTCTCCTCCGCTTTCTCCTCCTTCCTCTCTCAGCGCCCGCAGCACGAGCTCTCGGAGGGGACAACGAGGGGCTCGAGGCGGTGGCAGAGGCAATGGAGGACGTGGCGGCGGCGAGCAGCGGGCGGCGCGCCGGGCGCGCGGCGGCGCTGGTCCTCCTCCTCCTTCTCTTCGTGCTCGCCGGCGGCTCGGCGCTCGTGAGCCGCGGCGGCGGTCTCGCGCTGGTTCTGACGGACGCGCTCCGGTGAGTGACGCGGCGCGGAATGCGGTGGGCGGGCGGGACCGCTGGGGGTTTCGGTTTGGTTTTGGGGGCCGGATTCTTTTTTTTCTTCCCTTTTTGGTTTTTGATTTTTTCGAGATTATGGGCTGCGGCGTTCAGTTCAATGTTTTCTCTTGTCTCTCCGCCGTGAATTTGCCGCTCACCATGGTTTGTTTTTCTCCTCCGCATCTGCTCTGTTCTCAGTTCAATGTGCTCCGTGCCGTGGTGGTGCTCACGCGGCGCGGTCCTCTCTGTCGTTCGCAGGCACCGGAGCGCGGGCGAGGCGACCACCGGCGCGAGGCGGTGGCTGCGACACTCGACATGGCCCGCATCGACGGCGACGCCCAGGTGAGCACACTCCTTCCCCTGCATCCCCCTTCCGTACCTCTGTTGCGTACACCTGACGGGTCCCGCGTCGTGTCGTTGGATCCGACGCGTCGGTTCGATTGCGCGGCGCGATCCGAGCCGTCCGATGCCTCGACTTTTTTCCCGTTGCGCCTCCACTCCAGTTCCGGCGGCCGCAAGATTTCGTTTTCGAATCCTTTTTCGCAAAATTTCAATTCTGGCCGGGGTTGGTGGCGCCGGCGGTGAAAATTCGTAATTCGTAAAAATTCGGTTGGGATCAGATTAGCCGCGCCCGAGAGACTGTGCGGAGAGGGAGGGAGTATCAGGGGGTGGGGTTCGCTTTTCGGCGAGTTCGTTACGGTCGGCGGCATGTGGCAGAGAGAAGAGAGAGAGAGAGGGGTGGTAGGAGGGACAGGGCGGTAATTTTCTCGCCACGCTAGGGAAAAACACACTCTCCGTCCGGCCGGCGCCTTCACCGGCCACGGTAAAGGTGGAGAAGAACCACGTAAAAGCTGCCCGGAAGATCACGGCCTGTCGCTCCGCGTCCCCCGGTGCGGTGTGCACCCATCATGGCGGTGGCCGGCACTTTTGCTTACCATAACCTTGTGACTCTTGGAGCAACGAGTGACAGTGCGGCGGGGCCCACCGCTCGTTCCCATGGTCATTTTTTTTATCAGGGTATATAAAAAAAAAAGATTAGTCCTGTCTGCTTCGAGACGCTGGGTTGTGGGTACAGCCTCGCGTGCGCAAAGCGGAGCCCTTCCCGTCCGTTGCGGCGTTGCCCTTTGGGTCGGACTGGCAATCCTGCCTCGACGAGTCGGTGCTTTCCGCCGCCACGTGCCCGATCGTGTTCTTGTCTCACCTGGAAGTGCTTGTGTTTCCTTGTTTCCGCTGTTGCAGGGGAGGAGGAGGAGGAGGAGGAGATGACGCCGACGGGGCGACGACGACGGTTCCCGGCGCGGTGGAGGACCCGGAGGCGGTGGTCGACCAAGTGCACATGTACGTCACTTTCCTGCTACCTTCTCACGGTCACTCTTCGTAAGCTGCTAACCACCGACTTGATCACTGCAATTCGTACTACTAGAATGCAGCAGGAGTACTACTACGACTAAATCTGCATGGTAAATCACTGCAGTGCTTTTGCTTTGAGGTAGGAGTACACCGTACTACTGATCCAGTGCGTGTACGGTACGGCCAGCCACTAGTTGTAGGAGTAGCCTTTTTGTCCACCGGCCAACGCGCCAGGCCCACCCGCAGTCTCACCGTAGCACAAAAGTAAAAGGAAAATCCGGGAACGGCGGATACGATTGAGACTATAACCTATTAGATTATATAGATTATCTAACGGGGCAACGTACTCACCGCCCTGACCGGAGCAGATCTGGCTCGGGCGGTACCGGTACGCGCCCAGCTGCGGCGGTGATGTACTTCACGCCTGCCACGTCGGAGCAGGAACACACACCCTACCAGGGGCCCACCCTCCCCGCCATGCATGATGCACCCACGACCGTTGTCACAGGGCCGCAGCGCTTTATTGCAACGCGACCGGCCGTGAAGGAGGGTGTGCCTGTGCCGGAGGCCATTAAACTCCGTTTCCTTTTACGGGGACCTACTTCTACCCGACACCCGCATCTTTCCGTGGCACCGCATCGGCATCGCAAGCCACACCGTGCGTGGCTCGTGTTCACTCTAGAGTGGAGTGGCAGCAGTGGCCCGGCAGTGTGACACACCCCATGTTCTCCGACCTCGTGTGGGGGCAGCTCGTTTCCTGAACTTGCGACGCGCATTGATGGTGCTCACCAGCAGCCTTGCTCCATCTCTCTCCCTCCCCCACCGAACCAAGACGATACTGGTATCCGGGGCTGGTAGGGCTGGTAACGGCAACTGATTCACAGTTGGGTTCAGGATACTCTGTGTAGCTGCTGCTACTAACTAATCTGGGAAAAGATGAACTGGTAGAATTAAGAACAGAGGTGTTCTTGTTCAGTTTGGTGCCAAGAAACCATTACTCACCGACATGTTAGATCCATCCAACAATGGGCGTGGGCGGTGGATTGGTCCAATTGTTCTTCTCTCTGTTTGCGGCTGCACTTATCCTCTAATTAATGTACTTTTTCCGTCTTTTTTTATAAGTCATTTTAAGTTTGGATACGAGAATTAGTTTTGAGTTTGAATATGAGAATTAAAAAAAATAAAATAAGTGAAATGTTTTGAAAGAAGAAGAGAGATAGAGTGGAGATATATTAAAAAAAACTGTTTCGAGAACGACTTATAATTTTAAAAAAGTTTTTTTTTCCATTGCTCGAATGGCTCTCGGCAGTTACTCGAAAATGTCAGTATAACGATTCATCATGGCTGCTGGTAGTAAAATTTACGATTTGAACTTTTAGAAAGAGGATGATCTCACTGCGTGCTGCTTGGATTCGTCATTGTCAGGTCCATCAGGAACAGCACGGCGCGGCGGAACCTGGGCTACCTGACGGCGGAGACGGGGAACCCGATCGACGACTGCTGGCGGTGGGACCCGGACTGGCACAGCCACCGGCAGCGCCTAGCGGACTGCGGCATCGGGTTCGGGCGCAACGCGCTGGGCGGCCGCGACGGCAAGATCTACGTGGTCACGGACCCGAGCGACGACGACGCGGTCAACCCGCGCGAGGGCACGCTCCGGTACGCCGTCATCCAGGAGGAGCCGCTCTGGATCATCTTCAAGCGCGACATGGTCATCAAGCTCAGGCAGGAGCTCATCATGAACAGCTTCAAGACCATCGACGGCCGCGGCGCGAACGTGCACATCGCGGGAGGCGCGTGCATCACCATCCAGTTCGTCACCAACGTCATCATCCACGGCTTGCACATCCACGACTGCAAGCCCACGGGGAACGCCATGGTGCGCAGCTCGCCTAGCCATTACGGGTGGCGCACCATGGCCGACGGAGACGCGGTGTCCATCTTCGGGTCCAGCCACATCTGGGTGGATCACTGCTCGCTCTCCAACTGCGCCGACGGACTCGTCGATGCCATCATGGGATCCACGGCCATCACGGTCTCCAACAACTATTTCACCCACCACAATGAGGTATAGTACATCCCACTCGTCTCTACTGCATGTATTTGTTTTTTCCTCGCCGGACACCGGACCCTGCAATAATTAGTTGCCTATACATCTCTTGATTTCTTCACCAAAGACATCGGAAATTATAGAGCGTTTGTCACATACATGCCAACGACTTTATTTGTTTTCTGGCAGTATAAGTGTAGTTTACATTAATTCCATTATTCCTCCAAATCTTTAGCCAGAAGTTGTCGGTTGCATACGCTGAGGATATTTCTGCATCACCCCCCCTGTCACGTGTAGAACATGATACTTTTCATAGTTTTCTGCAAAACAAACAAAGTAGTTGGATTCTCACCAACGTGAAACTGAAAATGATGCAGGTGATGCTCCTTGGTCACAGTGACTCCTATGTGAAGGACAAGGCAATGCAGGTGACAATAGCCTTTAACCATTTCGGTGAAGGTCTAATACAGAGAATGCCAAGGTGAATTTTATGAACTTAGTGTAGTGAACTTGTAGCTTTGTTCCTGCAGCAATGCATTCATTCGAGACTTATTTCTAATTACGCATTTCAAATACAATTTTTCTTGTTTCAGGTGTCGGCATGGTTACTTCCATGTGGTGAACAATGACTACACCCACTGGGAAATGTATGCCATTGGTGGGAGTGCTGAGCCGACCATCAACAGCCAGGGCAATCGCTACCTTGCTCCAACAAATCCGTTTGCCAAAGAGGTGCATAATTGTTATTCTCATGAAACATCATTTAGCCTACGAGAACCATTCAGTTAGTTAACTTTCAGTTGATGTAATACTGTAGGTTACCAAGAGAGTCGAAACTGCTTCAAGTGTCTGGAAGAGCTGGAACTGGAGATCAGAGGGTGACCTCCTGCTCAACGGCGCCTACTTCACCCCATCTGGTGCCGGTGCCTCAGCCAGCTACTCTCGCGCCTCAAGCCTCGGGGCCAAGTCATCATCCATGGTCGCCTCCATCACCTCTGATGCTGGCGCCCTGTCCTGCCGCAAAGGCTCATCCTGCTAGTCCACCGTCCTACCACAACACCCGGGCAGGAGACACACAGTATCCTTCGCACCCGCCTCTGCGACAACACAAAAGAAACAAGACATAGAAACTAAGCTACCAAACACAGCGGTTACAGTTTTTTCCCCCTGTTTCCTCTTCTTCTTTTTGGCCACTTTTGACAGAGGATTGTATGATAGTCCTCCTGATTTTCGCCATTGCCCAACCTCCCCCTGCACCGGCCGTTAACACTTCCTGGAGCAGGCGAGAAGCGTTGCTGATTTATTATCCTGTTAGTCATCTGAGTGTGTTATGTGTGTTGCGCCCCGCCCACAGCAAGTGTCGATGATGTTGAGGTCAGGGGTGCCCTGTTTGCGTGCGTCATAGTTGATTGTGGAAAAACAGTCAGATTGTTAGTATTACCACTTTGTACCCTGGATGATTGCCATGTACTAAAAGACTTATGGTGAACACTTAGTTATCATGTCCAGCAGGCATAAGAGCTGTTGACTAGTAGTAACATGCTGTCAATTGATGTTTTGAAAGCATTCAGATTGTTTGCACTACATGCTGGATCTGTCATGTTTGAAATCCCTGAGGTGTTTGTGTCTGAGGCGTTCAAGTGCTTCATTTGTGGCTCATCTGGAATGTATGATTTGAGCATCTCATGCCCAACAGTCCTGTTGGTGGTGCACTGGATGCACATTATAAAAAGTATAATGCCTGCTGGTTGCGCATGGGCTTCCAAACTGTGAGATCTCATGAACTCGAGCTCACCATACCCAGAATTCTATCTAGAAGATGAGGCAATAATTGTGTACTGTTCCATGCCGATGCTGCTGCTTTGTAGTACCTCAGACTGGTTGGTACAAAAAATACGGAGCACACGATCTTCTCATCAGCTTGAGCTGCTGAATTGAAATTTATGGCGATCCATCCCAGTATGGTACGCTTGTGCTACTGAACCAACGCTGCACGAAGGTCGGTTGGGCGCCGAACCGTGAACAGGCAAGCATCGCAGTCGCCCCCAGCGCAGACCGCCCCGAAATGTCCCCTCTCCCACCTCCCAATCTGCACGGGCTCCAACCATCATCTGCCGGTCCAGATCACCGCGTCCATGACCGCGTTCACGTTGCCGTGTAGGAGATAGAAGGAGGCTCAGGCGCGCAGCAACCAAGCATCCTTTACTCACTGTTCGGTGCAGGCAGGCACGCCACGCCAAGGTGTTCTTCCAAATCGGAACCTGACGATCGACATAAAACCGGGAGGCGGGGTGGGGTGCGGTGCGAGCTTGGGTCGGATGGTGGCGGCCGGCACGGCAGTAATGGTGGCGCGTGCTGTGTAGTGTTGGGGCCGGATCGGCTGTTAGGCGGGGCGCACTGGGGCGCAGAATGGGGTGGTGCCGGTGAAAGCGACGCTGCGCTAGCCCTACACGGTGGATGTCGGCGTCGCCGTCGGGCGTCGGCCATGTTCATGAAGAGTGAAATGTGTTTCACGAAATAGCTAAATATTTTATAGTAATAGTCTCGATGCCCGTCTAAGCCTACGATAGAGAGAAAAATATTAAATTAAAAAATAATATATTAAAATTAAAATTAGAAATTTCTCATTATTTATTATCATAATAAAATGTTAAAGTTTACATGCATTATATCTAAAACTTGTTGTGTTTGAGAAATTTTTTAAAAAATATAAGTATATTTTCTTTACACTTATTATTTTGATACTTTAATAAATAATTATAATAAAAAGTATATTCTCATCCTTTATATGAATCAAATGCATCAGGCCAACACACTTATTTTAATATTATACATAAAATAAAATAATACTCACAGTAAAAATTTGATTGACAAAAGTTTTTTCATCCCATTTCCATTCTAACCATATATGAAGTTCATAACCAAATTGTCCGTGAGACACTTAGAAAAAAATAAAATTTTGGTAAATGCATGTAGGACAACTACTGTTGAATATATATATACATAATATTAACATTACATGTTGTAAGAGAGATAACAATTTTCTATTTTTGAACACATGATGGCAGTAATCGGTGTGAGATATAGATATCATCATCGCACGCAGGGTTTCTATGGTAAGGTGCAAATTATTCACAAGATTTTTTGTTGTTTTTAGACCCTAGTGTTAGATATTTTTATTCTTAGATCGTACGGCGCCGGTTCTGCTTGCTTTACTCGACGCAGCGAGCTCCGTTTTTCATCTGTTAATATGGTAATAACTTTCTTAATGGATGAAGAACGAGCTCTCTCTTTCATCTGATGCACCTAAACTGATAGGGTGTAGACGATCAGGTGCACCTAAACTGATCGGACATCTAGATTAGGCTAACAACTTTCAGTTTTAATATGGTGCGTCATGTAGCCAGAGCAGAGCAATCTCGATTTTGTTAGCCCATGTAACAACTTTCTGTTTTCCTCAGACGAGCAGAAAAAAATAGGAAACAAATTTGTATATTTTTGTTAACAATATTTTTTGTGGGAAAAAAAAAGGGAGATCCGAAAAAAGTTAACCGTTAAATTTGTAAAAAATGTTTAAAAAGATATTTGATTCACACTGGATTTGTAAAAAAAAATAAATTTTAATGCATTTTATTGTATGTACGTAGTGTAAAACAAACTACAACTTAAAGACATCAGACAGACATTCCTTCGAGACTGGAAACTTCATGATCTTCGAAACCAGCTCCTGTAAGATGGGCTTCAGGTTCTCCTGCTCATTTTCCTTCAGCAGCGGCAACCACTTCTGTAAATTGGATACACCAAGCATTAGAACCTCAGTTGGCATGGACGGGAACTTAGGTTGCATCGTCATTTTGTTCCTTGTTTTCCATATCGCCCAAGACAACCTGCAAATAAAAGAACTAAAAATTTCCTTCGATCTCCTTTTGCAGAAAATATCCAACCCAACTCAAAACCCCTCAAAGAGTTTGGGATCAATCTCCATTTAAAGTGCTCTTTGAGGAAACACCAATAGAAACGAGCCACCGGACAATGAAATAGCATATGATTAGCGTCTTCTGCAACCCCACAGAGACTACAATTAATACTCCCCTTCCAACATTTAGCCTTAAGTTGGACTTTAGTTTGGATCTTATTTTGGAACTCTTGCCACATAAAGATCCGAACTTTGAGGGGCGCCTTGCACTTCCAGATATCAGTTGCCAATTTATTAGGAAAGCCCATGTTACTTAGGAATAGGTAAAGAGAATTGGTTGAGAAACCTTTATCTTTGGACAACGCCCAGATCAATTTATCTCCTACAGTTGTGGGAGACACTATCTCCAGTTTAGCTTGCAGAGCTTCCCATTCTCTGCATTCCTCCTGACAAAAAAATCCTCCTAAAAGAAATCTGCCAATTACAATCAATATATTTCTTAACCAAACAGTTGGGTTTTCCACAGATCTCATACGGTCTTGGAAATTCCAAACACAGAGGGGTGTGCCCTAACCAGATATCTTGCCAAAACCGGGTAGCTTTACCATCACCAATCTTATTAGTGGTCCCCCAGGAGAAGATGTGCTTAACTTATTGGAACCCCCTTCCAAAATTGAGAGGCATTAGCCACATTAGAGTTGAAAACTCCTCCTCTAGACAAGTACTTGGCTGTCAAAATCTTACACCAGATTTTCTCAGGCTGTTAAAAAAATTTCAAATCCATTTAGCAATCATACATTCATTGAGTTTTTGAGTATTGACAACACCCAGACCCCCATCTTAGGTGTGGTAACTGTTTGCCACTTAACCATATAGTACTTGAATTTCCTAGAAGCCTCTCTTCAGAAAAATTGGGCTCGGATGGTGTCCATCCTCTTATGAATAGCAGGGGGAAGCCCATAGTGTAGGTGAGCAAACTAGAAAGACTCGAGTTAGTTAAGATTAATCTCCCCCTAGAAGATAAATGTCTCCCCTTCTAGGGAGCTAGACGATTCCGGACTTTATCTACTAAATCAGAAAAGGCCATTTCCCTCATGACCCTGTTGTGAACAGGTATACCCAGATATTTAATAGGCAGTTCTCCTATCTGACAATTGAGCATATTAGCAATTCTATGTTTATTCTCCTCCTCTATGCCAAACAAATAAGCCTCACTTTTATGATAGTTGATTTTAAGACCTAAGATCCATTCAAAGCAATAGAAAATAAACTTCATGTGAAGAATTGATTGGTCATCTCCTTTAGTCATCAGGATGGTGTCATCTGCATACTGGATATGGGTTACTCCCCTCGGAATCAAGTGTCTCACTAACCCTCTAATAAGACCAGTTGCATTAGCTTTGTCTTACATCACTGCCAAGGTTTCTTCTACTATGTTGAATAGAAGAGGTGATAACGGATCACCCTGTCTCAGTCCTTGGTAGGTCTAAAAATATGCCGTTCTGGAACCATTAACATTAACACAAACTCGCCCCCCCCCCCACCTCAGAACAGTGTTAAGGACCTTATTGACCCAGTCCTCAGAAAACCCTTTCCTAAGCAATACTTCTTGAAAAAAGTTCCATTGCACCTTATCATAAGCTTTCTCAAAGTCAATCTTGAAGATCACCCCTCATTTTTTGGTTCTTCTTATGTCATGCAGGATTTCATGAAGAACAACAACCCCCTTCAAGAAAATTCCTACATTTTATAAAGGCAGTCTGGGAACTGTTGATGATTTTGGCAGCCAGAGGGGATAAACGATCAGCTATTATTTTCGAGAAAATTTTGAAATCAACATTCAGCAAACAAATAGGACGATACTGCTTAATCACATTGGGATCCTCCACCTTTGGGATGGTGATCACTCCGTAGTTCAGTCTCTTTAAATAAAGTTCATTTATGTTGAAATCTCTCGCCATTCTCATTAAGTCATCTTTAATACACATTCAAAAAGTCTTAAAGAACTTAACCCCAAAACCATTGGGGCCAGGGGCAGCCAGCTCCCTCATCCCAAAAAAAAACATTCTTTACTTCTTGTTCAGTGAATGTTAAGCTAACTACATCAATTGTATCTTGCTAAATCACTTTTCCTCCAAAGAAGTCAGGTCTCAAATGCATTGTGATTTTATGGTTTGACCCAAAAAGGTTTTTGTAAAACATTGTTATGTGTTGCTCAAGGCTTGCCTGCTCAGTAAGGATGCCATTTTCACATTCTAGAGAGATAATCGATCTTTTTCTTCGATGACCATTGGCACAAGCATGAAAATAACTAGTGTTAGTATCTCTTTCAAGCTATGTTGCTGCCAAAATTTCTCCTCCTTAACTAAAATATCCTCCAGATCTTTTCTAATCTATATCTAAGAGTCCAAAGGCTTTCAGTCCACAGATCGGGTTCTGATATTTTATCGAACTCCTCCAATTGATGTGTCAGAGACATTTTAGCTTTTCTTCTCAGCACTGATCAGGTTGACACTCCACCCTCTCAGAAATTGCCTCATCTTACTCATACAATTGTCCCAGATGTCCAAAGAGTAGGTAGCTCGGTGACCCCTCTTGATCTCCTCTCATTTGTGACAAACCAGTTCAAAAAAATCTTCCTGTTTCAACCATTGATGCTCAAAAAAAGAAATAAGTCGGCCTCCTCCTAACCGATTCCCCTGTATCTAAAAACAAAGGCTAATGATCTGATCCCACTCTCACTTTGCTCCATGCAAAACAGAGAGGATAATGAGACTCCCATTCTGTAGATGCCAAAATTATGTCAATAGTAGACATGATTGGGTTCACCCGTTTGTTAGTCCAAGTAAATCTGGGACCTGTCTTCTTAATTTTTTACAGTTGATGAATATCAACAAACATGTTAAACATGTTCATCAGATTTATGTCCACCACCCCATTACTTTTGTCCTCTCTAGACCGAACCAAATTAAAATCTTCTCCTAAGACAATAGGTAAGGAAGCCCTCAAGCATTTCCTAGAGAGTTCAGCCATGAAATCAGCTGAGTCGGCAAGATTGGCTGGCCCATAAACCACCAGTAGTTCCCATCGAAAATTGTCCAGCCGATTCCTAAGGATCATGCTAACATAATACTCCATGTGATCCTCCTCCTCCACTTCTAAGCTGTCCTCTCGAACCCCTAAAAGAATACCACCAGAATTACCAGCAGTGGCATTCCAGGTCCACTTGAATGGGGCTTGACCAAAAAGCTCCTTCAATTCTTTAGTCAAGAAATCCGCTTAATAGTTTCCTGTAGGCACACCGCATCAAGATGATCCTCTCTAATGAAGTCTTTAATCTGCCTCCTCCTCCCTACTTGACCAAAACCCCTAATATTCCAAAAGAGGAACTTCATTACTAACTTTTCTTTTTTTTTTGGACTGCTTCTGCTGCTTCCCTGCTACTGGATTCTTACCCCCTTGATCCAGAAGCTGAGGTGCAGAAGGGTTCTGAACTCTGTCAGCATTATCAATCTCCTTACCCTGCAAATCAGTGAAGTTCTCTTCCCTAGACGGAACCTGATCCTGTAGTTTCTGTAAATATATTTTGTAGCTTGCCTTAGCTAGAGTTGCTCTGGCCAACTCTTCTGCCTGAATGGCCGTAATCACTGCTGCTTGATCATCAATTTTAGAGATCACCTCTATTCCTATTTTATCAACTACATTCAACAGATACGAAGGGGGGGGGGACCGAATTTACAATAGCAAATGTAGAGGAAAAAGTACCTGAGACTTCCATATTCTTCTGACTGGCCCTTTTTGATGCTTTCTCTCTCACAGTGATCCCTCCTTGTCCCCTAATCCTGGAGCTCTATCTTGTTGCAACCAATTGTTGTTTGCCCTCCTTCTTATTCATTTTCTTCCTCTTATGTTTTGGACTGGAAGTCACCCAGCCCTGCTCTTCCCCTTCTTTGTATGAAATCTGTTTTTCCCCTCCTTCACTAAGCTCAAGTGTCTGCTGTGAAATCTCCTTCTCAAGGCATCTCTTCAAAGTAAAGCCTTCATCCATGGAGATAAAGATAGGTCTAACATCATCGGAGCCCCCTGTCTGATCAGTTTCAATATGCAGATCCTGAGCAAGAAGAACATTCTCTCTAGCCTCCCTTACATTGACAATAGCTAGACTAGTTTCCTCCTTTGAAACTTGATCTGTAAAAAGTTCGGTCTGAGTCGGTGAGGTGACCTTTTCTGGTTCCAAAGAAATCCTCTCTGTAATAGGGCTCACCATGCCTAGGTTTGTCTGGTCCTGTTTCTGCTCATTGATAGCGTAAGCTATGGTCGTAGGAGAAACCATTTGCTCTTGAACAAACTCCTGAATAACCTCCTCAACACCAGCATTACAACCTATGTCTGTCATCTTCTAGTCTGTTCTCAATCAAAGCCACTGAATCCTTTAGAACTCCTGAGCAATTCTTGGACTGAATATTAGAGCTTCCTTGAGTAGCGGGACCAGCACCTCTTTCTTTAGGTTTGTGTTCCTTACCCTGTGGATGCAACTTAGGATCTTCAGAAGCATACTCGTCCTCTCTCTCTCATCTAGATCATCCTTGTCATCAAGAGGAGAATGAGGGGGTGGGTTATCTGGTTCCTTGAAAGTTTCTGAGACAAATCTCAATTCATACCCCACCTGATTGAAGAAGACCTCTATAAAACCACGTAACTTGTTTGGATCTTTGTAGAACAGCTGAACGCGCACAGGACCATTACTAACTAAGCTCAGTTCATCCACCCAAACCGGCTCACTAGCCAGAGTAGCAAGCTCTTGAATGATGTTTCACAATAAACATTTTATAAGAGTTTTTTTAAAATAGACCAAGTGATGTTGAATTGGATCTCAACCATTGATTTATATAAGAAAACATATCTCTGATTACCGTTACCTGTCAAAATTCACTAATAAATTTCTAAATTGAATTATTTAGCAATTAATAATTATTAAAAAATTTTATCTCTTAAGAGGTAAAAGAACAATTTAAACCTCGAGATCAACGTAAATGAATGGTTCATATTCTTTTGGGTTTATTTTAAAATTTGTCTTTGTAATAAAATAAAAAAATATTAATTTTTTAAATAAAATGAATGATCAAATGCTGATATTAAAAATTAACACTTACTGTGAGACGTAGGAAGTATCAGTTTTGTTGAATCACATATTAATATTTTTTTATTTCGATATCCTTTTTGCTGGGTCTTACGAAACAGCCTCTACTCGTTTGCTCCATTCTTCCCGGGCCTAAGTGGGTTGGATACGCTTGAGTAGGTGGGTGGCCCGGCGAAGCTCCTCGCTACTGTCGTGCGCTTAGGGAGCCCATGCAGCCTGCTAAAGGTCCCCTTGGTTCCCACCACTTCCACCAGCAGTAGTTAGGCCTGCTAATCAACTAATATTTGATATTTGGAGGCCCGATTAAGCTCAATAAGCTTTTTTTTTTAATTTCCTCGAAATCAACTAGTGTTACATATAGGCCTGGTAGCGAGCGAATTAGCTTTGGAGAGGACCGTACCGAGTTCGGATCGAGTGAGTTTCTATTATTTTTAAACTAACTTTTAATTAGAGTAGAGCGAGTTTGTGAGGGTCCGCTGAGCTGTAGATACACGCGGTCATCAAACTCACCAAGATTGTGGTACTTGCTAGTATTCTTTTTTCTTTTTGAGATGTACTGATGGTCTTGACATATACTCTTTCCGGTTCACAAAATCGTTTTGAACAATGACACGGTCTTTAAAACATAACTTTAAATTTTATTATTTATTAAAAAAATAAGATATTTATATTTTTATGAAAATATTTTTTAAGAAAAATCTAATTATATAATTTTTACGTTATCAAATTTAATAAATTAAAACTTATTTATAATTTATATTTCTAATATTTGACAAAATATTGTGCTAAGAGACTTCCTTTGTGAACCGGACAGAGTACTCCCTTCTTTCTGAGGTGCGGTCGCAAGCTAGCTCAAATTTAAATTGGCTGGCGGCAACACGTTTTCAGTATACATTTTTTTCCAGCTTATAGAAATTATTAATCAACATTCCAGCCTCTGCGTATTATGCATACCTGGTAGTATTGGGGCAGAGAAGTGTATACATTTTTTCCTGCTTCTCTGTGTCAGATTGTATAGCGGTACTGCACGACGGTGATTAATTAGGGGAACTTTAGCTCCAAGCCCAAGTATAATTTGCACATGTCGTCTACCTCCTCCGAAGTCACGAGCTCTAAATTGTTCTTAGTTAAGTGACACGGATGGAACAGATCTGCATCCCCAATAAATTTCAAGAGACAAGACGATTGCAATAGGTTGTTCCTGTTGATCATGTCAAACAAATATAGCTCACCTATCTAGTTTATAAAAGCTCAGATAATCTAGAGCAACCGCGTCTAAATCTTTGAAGAAACAACTGCTTTATTCATAAACTTTTACTCAGAAACATAAGGAAGCAACTGTTTTTTTTTCTCGATAATGAAAAAGTTTCAGCCTTTTGCAATGTTTTTCATCAGGCCAGGCGGTTACATTATTGCAGCAGTATGAAAAAGAAAAGGAAGGAAAAAATACATTGCCTTTCAACTTGTTGCTGCTATCCTATGCAGTGACCGAAAATAGTCTTTTAAATTCATTTGCTACTCCGGGCAACTAGTCTACAAACTGTTTAGTTTAACACTTGGTGATGATTGGGGTATTTGCAGGTACCATGTCTGCATCAAGTGCCGATCTTGATTATTTTGGCATTTCAATTCGTCTACCAAGAAACCATAGACAACATAGGGTAGTATCTTTCTATTTGACTACACATAAACAATAGAACAAATGTTCAGCACAACATATTTAGGCCGCCGCATCGTACTGCACCAAATACGCATCTAAAATTCTTGTACTTATCTTGGAGAACACCTAATTCCCAGCTGCTTATTTTGTACAATGGCCTACGTAGAAAAACATAACTAGCCTCCAAAGAAAGATAATCAAACACAGTTTGAATCGCGACGTGCAAGCTAGCGTATATGCCTACTTTTTCTAGGTAGAGACGTTCATAGATTGTTTGAAAAATTTGGAGCCTAGCTCAATCGTTGCTGTTCAGCTGCACTGGAAACCGGCAACACGGTGTGTTTCTTCATTTTTCATGAAGACAGTAGTACATGATAAGACGCATGTTAGACCTTTTTCTCTCCACGTTTCACACCCGGCCCCAAACAAACATCAATCGTTTTTGCATCAATATCTTCCAAGACGACTGCCCAGTGCCCAACCATAACCAAGTGGTAGTATTTGCAACTGAAATTCCACATGGGAAATTTAAGTTCAGAACCTTCAATTATTCACTTGCTAACTCATTGATAGTTCCTAAAATGATCGATAACTCTACAATAAAACCAACTTCAGTGTGCGTCTATAGAGATCAGAATATTATTGTGATGTCTCAAAGCAAGGATAATTTTTGCACTGGCATCTCTCTCTCTCTCTCTCTCTCTCTCTCTCTCAGCGTCCTTGCTAGTAGTGTCTGCCAGATCGAGTTTCAGAATCCGTTTTCTATTTTTTAAATAAACAGTCGGATGATTGACTCGATGCTATACACCCCATCCACTTACACCATGCACACAACGTTGTAGTCCTGCAGCAATCGATTGCGAAATCTTGCTTTCTCTGATGACATACAAACACACGGAAATTCAAGATAAAGTTGGGCAGCGAATGACAGAGACAGGCAGACCAGTGATTGCAGGCTGAGACAGAAAGGAGCGCCTAGCTAGCTATAGTGTATAAAATTATGCAGCCTTCGTTCCTATGACTGAAAGATTTATACCGCCGCTTGCTCTTCCTTGTCTTCTTTTAGAAAAGCCACAGTAGCTCTCATGGCTACCTATGCAGCTAGCTAGGGCATCACAGGTCAATTCCTCACCATTCTGTTCCCCCCTTATTTCGATCTAGGATATGATGGAAACAGTGTCTCATTAGTCATGAACAGTGAGGCAACAAATTAAATTTAATTAAGAAGATGTTTAGGTAAGTTCATTTGTAGATACAAAATACATGCTTGGAAGGGTAGCATTATCCTCCCTTCTTGCTATGGACCAGTCCAAAAGAGGCCATGGGAATATGAGGCTGGTAGTTCAATCTGCATTGTGCAGTGTTGAGCAGCCATGCATGGTGTCTGCATGTGGAGTGGTGCTCCTCACATGACACCTATGACACCATTTGGAGCATAGTGCCAAGTTTTGTCCTCCTCCTTGCGTGTGGTTTTTCAAAGAAAAGTAAAAGTAAGAGTAAACTTAATCTGAGCACTACAAATATAGTGACCTTGTGGTCCTGTAAGATATGAGATGTGGGTTGTGCATCAACCACTTTACCAGTATTGAAAGTTTGATATTATGAATTGCATTGACATGAATAATACGATGACCACCAATAGTGTAGGGCGTACATGGTGATAGTAGTGCATTCATCACGCGGCATTTGTATTTGTTGTTTGTGGGAAACAACTATGTGATGATTCATTGTTATCTACCCATCAATCACTCCGTATGCGCGTTCCGTTGGACATTCCACGGCAAGAGAGAATCTTGGATGACACTTGGTATTCTTCTAGAGATTTCAAGTACATTTTAGACCATTGTATGGGTTTTTATTGCAAAACATCAATGTCAAGCATTCGGTGTGTTGTACAAGTTCTTTGAATAATTTTTGCTATCTTGGAACAATTTATGGTGACACCATTAACGCACTCTCATCACTTGACATTTGAACAGGCTTTTCAGATCTTGAAATACATAGTGACAAGCATTTTTCTTTTGGCAATAAAATATTATATTGCTGTTATATTGATATACGAAAGAGGTGTCCCTTTTCTTCAGGGCTTGTTCGGTTAAGGTGGGTTGGAGGGAAATTGGAGTGAAACAACAATGATTGAATCCTCCCAACAGAGCAATATATTTAATCCATTCCAATCCCTCTCTAATCATAGTGGGTTAGGGAATAATGTAACAAGTCCTAAGGAAGATGTTGGAAGAGTTGTAATGCATGTACAGGTTATCCTGTGATCACATTAAAAAAAAAAAAATCCTGGAGGAGGAAACAGAGAATGCACCGTGTGCATGTGGTGCACATTGGGTGGAGCCGTAGCAAAGTCCAGGACTACTTCGAAAGGATATACTCCATATCTAACTAGACACATACACTTCGTGTACTTTTGCCCTGTATTCCAGGACGTGCGAATGATCTCGTGCTGCCGCCATATCACTGCTGCATGCCTTGCCCATGTGAGTGCCGCATCTAGCTACCTAGTGGAGTTCATTTTCCTCACTTTCCATGCTGAGCTCGACCCTGATGCCATATTTACGAATGCTCTATTTGTAATGTTTTCAAATGATCCTAAAGCACCACTAAAATGCTTGAATTTTTACACTTCTCAAAAGATTTATCGTTCATACCAGAACAGAACTTTTTGATTATCTTAAACTCCATATCGTTGGAAACATGGCTGAAATTTGTGCTCCTCATCTATCAGCGAACCAGTGTAAGTTCCTCGCTCCAGAGCAGAGTTCGAACATTGCAAGCCACATGCAGGTTTTTGTGTGGTCACAAAACGAGAAACATTAAGCAGTTACCGGGTCCCCGTCCTGCAGGTCCACACTTGTCAGCAAAAGCCTCACGTTTACCTGACAAACAGGAGGCAAAGTCTGGAGCAGTAGTAAGCTTTTAACTGATCGGCCGATGAGAAATAATATCGGGTCCCAAAGCAAAGTCCAGGTGCTGCCATTCCACTCAGCCCCCAGTTGTTACTGTAGTTGTTAAAGGTGACTTACTCCAGTGTTTAGAAGAAAGTGTGGCTGCGCCGTTTGATCTGAACCACGAAAACTTATGGCACCAGGGATGATCAAGCCTTATGTTGGATAGGACGCATGAACTTGCACGAAGTTTTGCATTGTACATGCTCACTCTGTTCTAAAATTATTGTTGCAGTTGAGTTAACATCGACCATTTATCTTAAAAAATATATTTCAAATGTGTATATATAGTTATAAGTCACATTTCAAATATCTTTAGTGATTATATAAAATAAGTGATATTTATTAAACTTTTGAATAAGATGAATAGTTAAATTTAATGCTGATAGTTAATGGCAGCAACAATTAGAAAACAGAGGAAGTGTAAAATAATGCATGTTAAACAGGTGCTGGTTTTGCTCGAGAACTGTAGTACATACAAAGTTCCCCTTTCCACCCATAGAACTCGAAGAACTTTCGATGTTTCTTTAACATACACATTTTGCAAGTTGAATAACTTTTGATGTTATTTACACATTATTCTCATCTTAACGCGCATTTGATTATCGCGGTGTCATCCTGGTCCGCCAATGTTTTCCCAACTGTAATTAAACATCCTTCACCATTCTTTAGCATGTCCAACCAAAACGAGCCGTCCAAAAAAACAGCTGTTTCATTTTTGTTTTCTTAAACGACTTCAACCTTGATTAAATTGCTCATATGTGAATTCCCGACAGGGCTCATCTGACAGGAATTCAGCTAGCAGTTCCTGCTGACATTGGAGCTGGCCACATTGAGTCCTATGTCAACGGGAACTACGAGCTGAATTCAACGTAAGACGGATGTTTCCTTTCCACCCTGTGTAGAAAAAGGCTGCCACAAAATATCATTTGCCAAGTGTGCTAGAATATTTCATCACATCTTGATAATTAATTTAACTGGGTACAACATGATATTAGAAAGTAGATATACATTACTTATCAGGTCTCCAATATTTATGATAGTCCTGGATCGTGCACCCATACATATCCATATTATATACTATAAAACATTTTACACACATACCACACACTACTGATCAACAGTATAGATACACATAACATACGTTTCTTCTGACTTTTCAGAAGACAAACCAGGCATACGTGCTAACTAGAATCAACTCTAAAATCTGGTGAACAAGGCAATCTTAACTTAAGAATAATATAAGCTTGGAACTTTTTGATTGCATGACACGTGGCACAATGGATTGACCGTGACGTGCCATGTGTCACTGTTTCAATGGTCCAAGCTAGCATCAATGACAATTAAGCTCAAGTCCTGATGATTAGCGACGAGTACCCGTCCACGGGACGCAATCAGCAAGGGATCGAGCAGCTAAATGCAGAAAGAGCTCACGTGAAACGGCGGGAGAGCCGCCTGCTGCGCGACCGGCGCCCCACCGCTGCAGTTGCTCTCGGGCGACGATGACCCCGCCGAGGCCGAGGAGAAGGAGTTCGAGGCGTCGGTCTTCATCGGGCTCAGGCGGCCCGGGTTGAACGGCGGGATGTCGGTGCCGCCGGCCGGTGCGGGCGGCGGCGGGTGGCGCCACCGCGGGAGC
>BCLG01000314.1:150733-173202 GCA_001602295.1 Zoysia matrella
CGAGAACGCGAGGCAGTCGGTCGGATGGTCGCCGCCGGAACGCTCGTCGAACGGCGGGGCGCCCGGCTGGTAGTCCAGCGCGTAAGCGAGCGTGGCGCCTGCAGGGGAATGGTGGTCGCCGTGGTGGAGCAAGGGGTGGTGGCCGCCGTGGCCGTCCATCGTCTGGACGCGCTTGTGCTTTCCGCCGGGCTGCCTGGCTGTGGGCTTGGCGTGGTTGGGTTTTGGGTTTAGAACTTTAGAGTGAGGAGACGTAGTGGTGGTGTTGGTCTTCTTGGCCTTGTGAGTTTGTGATGGTGGCAGGGTACATATATAGGGGGTTGTTTTTTCTTTGTTTCTTTAATTGTTCTCTCAAAATCTAGGTGGTCTCTTGTTTGTGGTTGTTCCATTATTTGTAGGTGGGAAATCTCGCTTCATTCTAAAACGTTGTCATAGGAGAAAAATTTCAGAACGAATGAAGTATTGTAAATGTAACAACTAGATGCTGGCTACTGCATTATTAGAACTTGCTGTAATCTGCATTTTCCAAACTCATATTATAACGAGGGCATAAACATAGAACACTAGTAGTAAATTGGATCACCTCTTGTTTACTAAAACAAAGAAATTCTAATACTAGAGCCATTCTAAGATTAAGTGTTTTTGGTTCACCTTCTAAGAGGTAAAATACGAATTTAATCTCAACCATTTATTTGTATAAAAAAAACAAATTAGTATTAGCTGATAACATGTCTCTAATTATCGTCACCTGTCAAAACTCACTAATTATTTTCTAAGTTGAATGATGTAGTAATTAACAATTATTAGAGAACTTTTTACCTCATAGGAAGTAAAAAACAAATATCAAGTACATCGCAGGAACTTTTTTAAGGGTGACACCTCCATGTGATCCATATCTTCAACAAGGACATACTCTCATTTGTTCATTGTTCCTTGAACCTATAGGTTGCGGCTGTGCTGATATAGAAATGTGACTTTTGGCCGCGAACAATGTCGACTTCTGTCCTAGCTTTTCTGTTCTCCTTCCTCTTTATGCAAAGCGTGCAAGACCCCGATGTGTTCCACAGGAAGGGAATCCAAGAGGGGAAAAGCTCGGCCATCACGCCCAGCCAAGGCCAATCATGCTTCTTGGTCCTAGGTTCTGGCTTCTTCTGTCCCTGTGCACAATGCACACACTTCTAAATAATCATCACCAATGGCTAAGCCACCATTCGTCTCCCTGCCAAACCTTAGCTTCGATGCTGTTGCTGTATCTACAGGCAGTGGTTTAACTGTTTGGCATCTAGGGAAGGTAGAGAAGCTGCTGCTTCTCTACTGCATATGGATGCAAGTGGGTACTTGTAAAGGGCAAATTTAGTTCAAATTTTGTGCGTATTTACGAGTTATCGGCAAAATTTAAACTAGATGTGGACTTGTGGGCATGTCCACTTGCATCGCTGCAAGTGGCTCAAATATGAACCGTCTTTCTTACTATATACTAGTACAACATCAAGGTCTTCCTGTCTAACATGCATGTTTCTGTTCATTACATCTCACATCATTTTCACAGGTACCAGCTTAGTATAGTTGATAGCAGAGAAAAGATGGGCCAAACTAAAGTCACCCCCTGCACACAGCATAGTTCAGACCACTACACGTCTCACATATGAATCTCTGACTCGGGGGAATATATGTCCAAATTGTGAGCATGTGTAGCTGTGAGTTGGTACGCAGCAGGGGTGGCTTTCAGGTGGAGTTTCAGAGGACTACTGGCACATGCAGGTTGACATCAAGCTCTTCCTGTCTGGTAGTAACATGGAGATGGATGGTTAGATGGTGTAGGTCCTAGACAACCAGACTTTTTTTTTTTTGAAAATAATAAAGTTCATGTTCCCATTTAGTACTTCCACATCTACTTATTAGGCATGCTAGCCATTATTGACTAGCAGCTATTTTCAGCTAGTGAATTACAGGGTTAAATTATGGGTTCATCTTAGTTAGTGGGGTTTTGTGATACTTGTACGCGGTAAAAGTTATGGGGTTTACCCTTCCAGCTATGAAGTTAGAGTATGGTCATAATCAATCAATAATGTGCCTACGAATGCGACAACGAGAAAGCAAATCTAGAATGGAAACAGAGGACACTTTGGCTGCAGAGCAGTCCTGGCTTATGAAAAATAAGGGTGTGTTTGGCAGGGTTTTTCTCTATCAGCTTATGCAACTGATTATGCACCGTAGATATATTAAAAACACTTTATATAAGCCATTCTCACTCGATTCAGACAAGGCACCGTTTCGAAGATTTTTTTGACTTATGTACTGCAGCTACAGCATATAAGACGGAGACGGGACAAGGCGCGCCAAATGGCCCCTAAGTTAACTATGTTTTTACAGCTGTTGCTGTGTGATTGGAGTGTCCATGCAGGCAACTCAAAACCTTTTCCGGTTTTTGAGGGCCATCATATGACTGGCACTTATTGCAAAGAATATGGACATCAACAACTATACCTTCACGAATAAACATGTTAATACTACTTTTTTTTTTAAAAAAAAGCATGTTAATACAATGAATATGTGCCAGCCAGCATAATGCACATCTGATAAAGACTAATTGTTGAGCTGAACGTAAAGTATATCGAAGGGCATGCTCGAAGATGATGATACACCAGTAAGTCAGGATCTTCGGAAGCACATTTGGAAGAGTCAAAAGACATCGTATGTGGCAGATTCAATGGTGATCTTTCTGCTTAAACAAGAAGTGAATGGATATTTTGTGATCGAAAAATGGCATACAGGATTGTAACATGCAGGATGTTGGGGCTGGGATTTGACTTGCACCTGAAGTGTAGCGTGTGGATGTGGGAGTTTGACTCGAGAGGGTGAACGTAACTTGGGTCGGGGATCCCCTGTCGAATTACAAGGCCCGTGGGCCAATAAAAGGTTTTGCAACACCTGGCTGAAACAATATCTTTTTGTCATGATGGTCTCGAGGCCTTGTGAGAGCATCCTTTTATCTGGATTTTGGGCTTCAGTGGGCTTCAATTCTACGATATGTGCAGGCTACGATGTAGACATGCCTAAAATGGTTTTTTTTTTTGAGAAAGACATGCCTAAAATGGTTTGGATGATGATTTGAACATTGTACAGGAAATCTTCTCCCAGGTCGTGTCACATTTTTTTTCCTCAGAATAATATTATAGCCCTATTATAAAAATTAGGCAGATAATTGTATTATGTAAAAATAGAAACAAGCTCAACTTATGCTCGGCTTCAATGGTCATATCCACGGCTTTCATGGTCTCATTAGGGTTGGCTCAAGATCAAGTTGACAAGTTGATATTCGTGTTAGTCCTTTTCTTGTTGGAGAACTGAATATTTGCGTGGGGGGGGGGGGGGGGGGGGGGGGTGCAAAGGCACAATCTATAGGTGATAAGATTTGTCTCTCTTGGGCTATCATATTTGATATATTTGTTTTGGGCATTAAATTGTTGCACAACACCACCATTGGATTGCAATTTTTCACTCGATTCACAATATAATAAATGAGCTTTTATGATTATGCTTGTACTTAAATTTCTTAGAGCTTTGCGTCCTCCTAGGTACGAAGTACCCTTTTGAGGTCCAACTTGAAGGATGCATCTACTACAGAAAAATCTATGAGAGATGCTCACATATGACGTCATGAAGAAATCAAAAGAACTCAGTGGTGGAGCTGTTGGGATAACAAAAAAAAATTGTTCACTACCATGGATCCCAGTTAGTAGAACTGATTACACATGGGCTTTCGGACACTCTCCTACTCCCAACGTTCACTTTTAACTGTCATTCTAGAATTCACATTTTGTTCACCAACATTTATCATTTCCGCTTCTCACTGCAACTCTCTCTTCACACTACACCTCTTATCTCTCTCGTCCTCGTTTCCTGTGCATCATAGACTTTTCATTCCTATATCCATAGCTTGATGACAAATAAAAATGAACGGATGGAGTAATTTTATCCTTGGCAAAGAAACAGAACTTTATTTATACAAATTTCCGAAGTTTAATTGATCACTTTTATTGTCTAGCTTGCGACCAATTTCCATCCGCCTAGTCATCTTGTTTTGCTTGTGTTCAATGCTAACCTTTGAAACGCCTCCACCACCTAACACCACTCCCACAGTCTCACCCCACTTCATCATTGGTTTTTTTTTTTTGGCTGCCACTTTCTCCTTCTTGTTGCACTCACCATACAACACCTCGCTCAACCAATCCCTCCACTAACCCTGCACTTTTTGGAAGCTTCGGTTGAATTGGTGTCATCAGATTTCAGTTTTTGGGAGCTAGAGCTAGCTAGCTGTTGTTGAGACACTACATCGATCTCCACCATTGGGAGCAACTACATGCGCAGAACTCAGTTGATGCTGATCCAAATGTCGTAACTGCTTTCCCACTATCCAACAACCTTGTTCTTGGCAGCTATAAGTGCATGTTCTTGGCAGATGCACAGGCACTTCTCGACTATTATCTTGTCACATTTGGTACTTGTTAGTGTTATCCCTTTCAGAGCGGAGCTGTTCGGTTCTTGCCTTCTGCATATGTATCCAGGTAATTGTATCTTTCTTTTGCGGATGATTGCTTTTTCACAGATTGATGATACGCTGGTTTTCCTTTTTCTTTTTCTCTTGAGTTTGGAGTAGTACCCATCTATCATCAGTTATAAACAGGACCACCACCTACATGGAGGTTCATGGCTAGCTGCTCTACTATAACCAACGTTCATCGTGTATACGTATTGTAAATTTTCGAGGTTCTTTATATTTGATTTGAGTGGCACAACAATTTGCGTTCCTTTGTCAGCCATGTTTACATGTTTCTGACTTGCGTTGGGACTTGGGATGGATTGAATCAGCATGGACAGATCAGTGAGCACTGCTAACCTGGATATCTAGAAGGGAGACGCTGGCAGACTATCAAGTGCATGAAGCAACGAGTTCTGGTCAGTGACGGCCGTGGAGGTCCGGTCTCCTCGCCATCGCCATCTCCGGTACGTGGCCACGCAGACACGGGTGATGCCTAAAGCAGTTCATCCTGGGATGAGTCCAGCTCCGGGGTTTACTAGAACCACCACCACCACCACCATGGCAGCAGCCAGGAGGAAGCAGCGTGCTGTGTCCATGCCGTTGTCCGTGAGGAGGGTGAGCACCAAGGAGTCTGCTGAGCAGGAGGAGACTATCGAGGAGGAGGTGGTGCGCCTGCGCGGGGAGGTGGAGGCCCTTAGGAGGGAGGTGCAGCGCCTGCTCCGGCTCAACGCAGACCTGCAGAGCAAGGGCATCGTTAGTAGCGATCTATCTCAGCAAGACGAAGCTAACAATGACGCTGCAACCAACAAATCACGACCTCCATCTGGTTCGACTGTTCCTCCTCCTCGGCCGCCACCTCCACCTCCACCGCCACCGCCTACCAGGAAGACTCCAGGAGAAGTCCATGCACGGCCACCACCGCCGCCGCCGCCGCCACCGCATCGGCATCTTAGGCAGCAAGGCCGTTCGGCATCAGGTGTAAGCCAGGTGAACAAGGCCACAGCCGTGCTTGACATATACAACTCTCTGTTGATCAACAAGAAGCCTCAGCACCGTAATTCGCCAAGAGATCAAGGCAGAGGCAACCACCACAGCAACATCGTTGGAGAGCTGCAGAACCGCTCCAGGCACATGTTAGCGGTCCGTCGGTCACCATTAATTCTTCAATTTTCTGAAATCAAGTTGAATCTTCAAGCACTCTATATCCATGGATTACCCTTTTTTGTTTCAGATCAAAGCGGATATCGAAACAAAAGCTGAGTTCATCAACGATCTCATCAGGAAGGTCAACACCGGTACATACACTGATGCAGAGCAAGTCCTTACCTTTGTGGATTGGCTAGATCAACAACTTTCTACTCTGGTAACAATGGAGCAGAGCAAAACATAGTTCCACTCGGCTTTCCCTTCACTTCGTTTTTTCCCTAGATATCAATCTACCAGATCATTCATCAGTTACTTGTTGCTAACATGTTTTCAGTCCGACGAGACAGCGGTCCTGAAGCACTTCAACTGGCCTGAGCGGAAAGCTGATGCGCTACGAGAAGCGGCATCAGAGTACAGGCATCTCAAGCATCTTCTAAAAGATATCTCCTCCTTGCATGACGACGGTAGTGCTGCACCTTGCGAGGCCACTCTCAGGAAGATTTCAGGCTTGCTTGATAAGTATGTATGACAATTTCTTTATGGATCATAATAGAAACAATATAGCAGTCACAATTTATAACCGCTCGACTTCAGACTTCAGAAATGCAGCGTCCATGCTAATGCTCTAGAATTTATGATGCTGTTGCTTATTCTGGACGAAATATGATTCATCGATCTTTTATGGATTATAGATTGGAGAAGAGCGTGAACAGATTGGTGAATCTGAGAAGCAGAGTGTTGCCATCCTACAAGGAGCTGAGAATTCCAACTGACTGGATGCTTGATTCAGGGATGGCTCTGAAGGCTAGTGTTCTACTATATGCTGGTGAATTGTTAACAGCAGGTGATTTATTTATTTAAGTGCGGTTTTGACATGTCTACATTTCGCAGATGAGATTGGCGTCGGTGAATCTGGCGAAGAAGTATATGAAGGAAGTGCTGAAGGAGTTGGACAGCAGGGATACGGCAGCGAATGAGGCTTCTCTGCTTACTCACAGCATGCGTTTCACTTACAGAGTCCACCAGGTTGGCAGGTTCAATACTCAAAAAATGTATACTGTCAATCATGGAATAGTAATCCAGTTCCTTTGCTTCTTTGCAATTCATGACGATGTGTAGTTTGCTGGCGGCCTCGACTTCGAAGCAATGCACTCATTTGAAGAGCTACGACGACGAGTTCAGAAGGTCGCCTCTCCTTAGAAGCATCTACAAGTGCATGCTGGAGCTTGATCAAGCACCCCTTACTCGTCTATTGTCTTCTTAATATAGTTTAAGGAGTACCTACCTCACTTAGTTCTGTCTTTAATTTTAAATGGCAGAGTGAAATTCTGAGTGATTGAACAATTTTTTTTTTGTACCAGGCCAATAAAAATCGCTGTCACTAATTTTTGCTTAATGCGTGAAAATTGTGGATGAGATAGATTATCACTTGTACCCGGTCAGTGCGGCAAAATTTACTCTGTGATTTTGTGGACATGTATACAACGATTTATCGTCTGCAAATTTCAATTTTACTCTATGTATAATGCCAATTTAAGCAAGATTTTACGGTGGTCCCATATAGCTATAAATCATCCATTTGATCAGACCTCGGGGACAATGTGGTCAATTATTACCTACAAGGTGATAGTATAATTATTGCTTTTGAGATTTGAAGTCAAACTTTTATTTTTGAAACTAATCCACATGAATGTTTGGGAACTTTTTTTTTTTTGAAAGTAACTCTTGAAGGGCCAACGCACCTGATTTTCAGCTGGTCATGGTTATCCTAAGGGCTTGATTGTTTTCCACACTAGATTATATAAGTCAGACTGTAATATGTAATCTGAAACAAATAGGTCGAAGGTTATAGATAGATTGTAACAATTCACTGTTCAGATTATTATATTCCAGTAATATGTTTTTCCTTAGCTTATATTGGTTGTATCAGGTCAGAGATAAACAGAGTAAGTTTAGACAACGTACCTCACAGCATCAAATTGATTAAGTTGAGAGAACCCAAAAAAATGTGACACGGCTCGTGATTATGGTTAGAAAACCTATGGGGCATCAATTTGATTGGCTTAAAAGGAAGAAAAAAATGTACTCCATTTGATGTTAAAAAAGATGTCATTTTGGAGAATATTTTCGTCAAACATTAGAATATAAATTATTTTTTAATTTGTTAAGTTTAGAAATATGAAAAATCATATAATTAAGTTTGTCTAAAAAATGATTTTATAAAAATATACATATATCACTTTTTAATAAATATTTTTATAAAAAATAAGAGTCAAAGTTATATTTTGAGGACCGTATTATTGTCCAAAATAACTTTTTTTTTACACCGAAGGGAGTACGTGTGCGCGCCTGAGTTAAGAGTATATTTGTTCAACACCTTTGATTTGGTCATTATATTCACAAACTACAAAATGCAATCATTAATATGTAGCTCCCCAAGATACGGCCATTCATAAAACCATGTATCTTAAGGACGTGTGTTCGGGGTTGTACAATGCAGCGACTGAGGAGCGACATTTTGAGAGAAGTTCCTATAAAAACGGACATAAGGAGAACGAGATTAGACTTAGGAGTATTATCTATGTTTGTGTCTATCGATATTGGTTTTGTGGCTACGATATTTTTGGTTTAAATTACCGGTCTCGACGGATACCAATATATTACCATTCGAATTGTACCTTTTTCGGGTTATCGATATCTTCTCGTTTTCGTTACCGTTATTACCGTTTTTGTTTTCATCCAATAAAATAAATATGAAAATGAAAGCAGAATAGGTATTTTTCTGATCATTTCCGTATGTTTTATTGGCGATGGATTTCACCGCCCCCGTCTCACCGACGCGAGGGCGAAAAAATGAACTGAACATGGGTACGAAAGACGCGGGCACGTCAACTGAAGCGGCAACTAAATTTCTGTGGAGGCATCCAAAGTCTGGCGTCGTGAGCTTGCAACAAGCCAAACCAACTTTTAGATTCTTAGTGAGTTGTGTTTATATAGATATTATATATTTCATTTTACCTATGGTTGAATTTTCTGTACACATGCACCATAATTCTTTTTTTCTAAGTATATACTGCATTGAGCAATTTAACCTAACTGCTAGCTAATCGAAGTCGAGTAAACTCAACGAACATAGCTAGTACTCCGTATAGCATGACCGTGTAAACAGCGCAAGCGGATCCTCTGCCGAGCACCAGAGGACATAACGCCACTGCCACATGGGTCAGCAGCAGGTTGATCCCACATTGCAGCGACCCTGCAGACATCGGTGCGTGTAAACAGCTGCCCACGACCGGACGGAGATACTCTGCCGAGCGTCAGGCGGCCGAGGGATCGTCCATCTGGCATCCAACGCCCCGCAATCCCTTGCACAAACTCACAGCCAAATGCACGCAGTCGAGAAAAGGCCCAGCCGGCCCAATAGCTCTCTTCACTTCTAGCTCCAACGAAAACAACATCGCCGTTGATGCCGCCGCCGGCGCGCTGCCAAGTACCCACAGCTAGCGCCGCAAGATGGTAGTCAAACTAATGCCGCCGCCGCCGCATAGGCATGGAAGCCGCCGATGAGCTCGCTTCCGGTGGCGGTAGCAACATCAGTCATCTTCCTGCTTGCCGAGCGTTACGGAGCACCATGTCCAGGCGGTCCCAGAACAAGTCGAGGAATCAAACTTCAGAACTTTTAAGAACGAAATAAGATTATTCTGCCATTTGACATTTCTAAATAAGATTGAGCCAGGTTGAGCAACATATACCAATAAACACTGAATATTCCATCTAGCATTTCCATTATGCCTTTCCAACATAATTCTCAACAATTAAAGTGTAGATTAAACCATACAATTGCCAAGAACAAAATACAATTTTTAAGAACGAAATAGCACTCCTGAATTGCGGAACTAAAAATATCCTTTGAGTTTCAGATCATTAGTGTTTGATCTAGTTAACAGTTCAGTAAAGGAATTGATAACCCTATATTCTTCAGCTTTCCTTTGCCATTGCTTGCTGCTTCCTGCGCATCTTGTACCTTGCAAGAAAAGAAAATCAAACGTTTCAAAGATACCAAAAATAAAAATCATAATGCTAGAATGCACTTTATTTAAATACACTAAATTCTGAAGTGTGATTCAAGAATCAATCACACGTTTCAATTGTTAGAATGAGAGACAAAAGTTATCGAACATACTGTATTGGGAACAAATTTGGGCGCTGACTTGTTCATGGCGAGCTGCCGTCCCCGATTTGTACTGGGACCGCCTGGACATGGTGCTCCGTGACGCTCGGCAAGCAGGGAGACTACCGGATGTTGCTACCGCCACAGGAAGCGAGCTCATCGACGGCGTCCATGCGAATGCGGCGGCGGCGTCAATTTGACTGCCATCTGGCAGCGCTAGTGGTTGCTAGCGTGTCGTTTGTTTTGATCCAAGGACTCTTTTTGTGTTACTCCCTATATCTCAGAATAAATATCTTTTTATTAATAATTTTTATAAATATAAATTAATTTTAATATATATAAAATATATATTATAAAATTATTTTTTATGATAAATTTAAAAATACAAATACTAAATTTTTAAAATTAATTAAATTTATATAAATCATTGGTTAAAATAAGATGACACGAAACTTAAACGAACACAAACAGAGGCAGTAGTTAAGTTGGAGTCTTGAACCTTTGTAATAATTGGCCACAGCTTCTCCGAAACCTAATTAAGCTGGATTTTCATCCATTATCTTAAAAAAAAAATCTTGCGGCGCTAGCTGTGGCTGAAAAATGCCTAGAACATCCTTGTCGCCACAGGTGGAGACTTAACCTTCTTGTGTCATCGCAAGTGGTATGGGCGAGCACAGGTTTGCGGCACCGCGCCGACGGCGATGTTGCTTTTGTTGGAGCTTAAAGTGAAGAGAGCTATTGGGCCGGCTGGGCCTTACTCGACTGCGTGCATCGGGCTGTGAGCTGGGGCGAGGATTGCGGGGTGTTGGATAGCAGATGGACGATCGCTATGCCGTCTGACACTTAGCAGACGATCTCCGTCCCCCATGACTAGGAGAATGACTAACCTAGCTCAACCTCCCATGAAACCTTATCATCTCCTGCCGTCCAGGTGCGAGCGGAAGGCAACAGCGACTACGAGGCGCACGCGGCTGGGACCTCTCGACCGGCTCCGGCGCGCCTCACGTGTCTGGGAGGATGGCAATAGCGAGGCGCACACGGCAGCGAGACGCTTGTCGTTCCCTCGATGATCTTACACTTACAGCACACAACTAGCTGATCTTTAGTCGACCCCTGGATCTCACTCTCACCTCTGAAACTTAAAGATGAACAGTGCGCAACAGAGAAGCAGAGACAAACACACGCGAACTGGCCGAGTGAATTGCCTATCTTCTCATTTCTATTTATCAGAGGAAAGCTTCTGGGTTTTATACACACGCTGCAAGTGCAGAAATAATTTCCTACAACTACTAACTACTCTATCGTATAACATTGTACACTTTTTTGACTTCGGCGTCCACGGCCACACTGCGCACGTCGCCTCCTGCGCTGCTACAGTGGAGTCCCGTCGGGCCGTCTCGTCGCCATGAGAACTGTCGAAGGAGTAAAAACGGAGCAGCAAGGTTGTTCTGTCCAACAATCTCTCTCTAACCATGCTGCTCCTCAGCCACCTTGATCACGCCGACCCGAGACCGAGCCTCCAGGAATCGGACGCGTCCAAGTGACTTAGTAAAAGTGTCTGCGAGTTGCCGACCGGTTTTGACGAACTCGAGGACGATCCGCCCTCTCTCGACGCGGTCACGGATGAAGTGATACCTCACGTCAATGTGCTTGCTGCGGTCGTGAAGGATGGGGTTCTTGCATAGGGTGATGGCGGACTTGTTGTCCACCATCAAGGTCGGTGCTTGCAGCTGCTCTCTTGAGAGCTCGCACAGCAGCCGATGGAGCCACACACCCTGACATGCAGCTGTCACCGTAGCGATGTACTCCGCCTCGCACGTCGAGAGAGCCACCACACGCTGCTTCTGGGCCTGCCAACTGATGGGGTTGTGCCCCAGATAGAACACAACGCCAGTTGTGCTCTTCTAGTCGTTGATGTCGCTGCTTATGTCAATGTCGCTGAACCCGGTCAGCTCCAGTGAATCTCCGCTGGTCCTGCGGTACTGGACTCCATACCCTTGTGTCCCTGCGATGTAGTGTAAGATCCTCTTGACAGCGGTGAGGTGATCCTCCCTCGGATCTTTCATGAAACGGCTCACGAACCCCACGGCAAACGCAATGTCTGACCATGTGTTCACCAGGCAGCGCAGCTCACCGACGATGCTTCGGTACCAGAACGCATCAACGGTCGGCGCTGTGCTCCTCTTCGACAGCTTCAGCCGATTCTTCATTGGCGTCTGTTCTACCTTGCACTTCGAGAGGCCTACCCTCTCCAGGAGCTTCGCCGCGTAGCGGACTGGGAGAGCTTGATGACTCCTCCCTCCTGCATCACCTTGATGCCCAAGTAGGAGGATAGCAACCCAAGGTCACTCATCCTGAACAGAGAGGTTATCTGCTGCTTGAACATCTCGATGTCCTCTTTCATGGCGCCGGTGATGATAAGATCGTTGATGTTGACTCTGACGATCACCGTGCTCCCTCTGGAGCGTCGTGTGTAGAGCACATGCTCATTTACACACCTGGTGAAGCCAAGCTTTTTTAAGCTTGCATCTAGCTTGGTGTTCCACGCTCGCAGAGCCTGTCGGAGCCCGTAGAGAGCCTTCAGCAGCCAGAGCACCTTGTGCTCTTCACCTTTCTCAACGAAGCCTGGTGTTTGTTCTACGAACACTTTCTCGGCTAGCTCTCCATTGAGGAATGCTGACTTCATGTCTATGTGATGGACCTACCAGCCTTTCTCCACCGCCAACGCCAGCATGAGTCGGACCGACTCCATCCGCGCAACTGGCGCGAACACCTCGTAGAAGTCCACTCCTTCTCGCTGCACGTACCCCTTGGCAACCAGCCTCGCCTTGTGCTTCACCAGCTTTCCATTGGCATCACGCTTCACCTTGAAGACCCACTTGAGCCCGATCGGTCGACAACGGGTCGGCGGATCCACTAGCTCCCAAGCGCGGTTCTCTTCAATTAAACGCATCTCCTCTGCCATGGCCTTCTGTCAGCATGGGTCGCGTTCGGCATCCTCAGCGGCCCTTCGTCCTGCGCCGCATCAAGGTCAGGAGAGCAGTCGGGAGGTGGCGACACGAACCTTGGTCTCACTGTCGACCTCCCCGACCAAGAAGACCCTGAGCTTCCTGTACTCGCGGCGTCTGAGTCGCTCTGTCGACCCTCAGACCTCGACCCTCCACACTAACTCTGGCCCTCGGGCCCCGAGTCATGCTAGAGTCCTCCTCCCTTCCTTGCATCGCGCCGATTGCAACCGCGCCGACCGCCCGACCTTTTGCCGCACTGACTGCCGCCGCGCCGACCCGTGGACCTGGAGCCGCTCTGCCTAGCCGGATCTGAGTCCTCCTGACTTGATTATCCCGGGCTCCGTCGACCAGTCTCGGCATCGCGCCGATCCTTAGTCGCAGCTGAGTCGCGCAGACCGTCGGAGTCAGAGTCCTCTCGACTCGATGACCTCGACCCTGTGTGAGTCCCCGACCCTTGGTCGCGCCGACCCTTAGTCGCAGCTGAGTCGCGCCGACCATCGGAGTCAGAGTCCTCCCGACTCGATGACCCCGACCCTGTGCGAATCCTCGACCCTTGGTCGCGCCGACCCATCGGTCGCTTCCTGCGCCGACTCTTGGAGTCCGAGCCTTGCTCCGCCAACTCTGAGTCGCACAGTGTGGCTGATCCAGAATCGCGTTGACCCCGACCGTTCGAGCCCTCTGGCTCTGCCAACCTCGGTTCACGCTGATCTCTGGCATCGCCGCTCTCAACTCCCCCTGAAGCTGAGCCCACCTCCTTTATCTCCGAGGAGTGCTCGAAGGAGAAGGAGCTCTGTGAGCATGCCTCTCCTCCGTCGACACTAGTCTCCGACCAGTTCCAGTTTGCCGCCTCGTCGAAGACATCTCGAGAGATATGCACCCTCTTCCCGTCAGGGTCATGTAGGCGATACGCCTTACTCTCGGCTTCGTAGCCAAGGAACACCATTTTGGTGCTCCTATCCTCCAGCTTGCCGAGGTGTGGCTTCACCGTCTTCACGTGCGCCACGCAGCCGAATGTCCTGAGGAAGGACACGTCTGGCTTCCTCCCGTGCCAAGCCTCGAAGGGGGCCTTCCCGGCTACGGCTTTGGTCGGCGAGCGGTTGAGGATGAACACCGCCGTGCTCACCGCCTCACCCCGGAACGTCGCCGGCATATCCTTGGCCTTCAACATGCTCCTGGCCATGTCGACAATGGTTTGGTTCCACCTCTCCACGACACCATTCTGCTGCAGTGAGTATGGTGCCGTGAGTTGCTGCTCCACGCCCTTCTCAGCGCAGTACAAACCAAACTCAACCGAGGTGAATTCTCCACCCCGGTCGGTCCTCAGCACATGCAGTTTCTGACCCATCTCGGTCTCAACCCGCGTCTGGAACTCTACGATGGCTCTGGAAGCCTCATCTTTGGTGGTGAGCAGTCGTAACCACATGTACCAACTGCAGTCATCCACCAGTAGAAGGAAGTAGCGCTGACCCCCATGCGTCGGCGGGGTGATTGGCCCACACATGTCGCCGTGCATGTGGTCCAGAAGACCTTCGGCACGGTACGTCGCCTTGCATGGAAACGACTGTCTCCGCTGCTTTTCGGTGAGGCAACTATTGCACAGCTCCCCGACATGCTCGATCGTGAGAAGGCCTCGCACCATATCGTGCCGACCTAGCCTTGCCAGCGCATCAAAGCTGATATGACCAAACCACCCATGCCACAGCCATGCATCGTCGCCAAGCCTCGCCGCCAGGCACACCGGCTATGTTACCTGGAGCTTGGTGGTGTAGAGACGGTTCCTCCCGTGGTTCACCTTCAGCAGCAACCGCCGCTCTCGGTCTCTGATGCGGAGGACCCCGTTTTCGAGCAATACCTAGCACCCTCGCTCTTCTAGCTGCCTGAGGCTCACAATGTTGGTGTTTAGACGTGGGATGAAGTAGACTCCGGTCAACGTGCGGTGCTCGCCACTCTGACCCCTGAACACCACGGTGCCTTGTCCCTCAATCTTCACCACTGATCCGTCTCCGCACTTAACCAACCCCGAGATAGCGGAGTCAAGCTCTGTGAAGACCGCTTTGTTGCCTGTCATGTGGCTGCTGGCCCCTAAATCGAGGTACTAGACGTCCTCGACGGCGTCTTCCTCCCTTCCCAAGTGAACATGAGCCCGAACCTCATCCAGCTCAAGTTTCGGATGCTCTCTGTCCTCTAGGACGTCCTCGAGAGCACAAAACTACGACAACAGCAAAGGCGAATCTTGCTCGCCCTCTTCTGCCAGATGGGCCTTCTCCTTCCGCTCTCGGCCCTGACGGGCACGCCCCTGATTCCCGCTGTCACGGTGCTTGGGCGCACGACAATCACGTGCCCAGTGCCCCTTCTTGCCACAGTTGTGGCACTCGTCGGCGCATGGGGAGGGTCTGCTACTCCTTGACTTGCCTCTATCACGCCCGCTCCGACCGGAGGTGGACGGGCTGCTCGCTTGCTCTCTGCAGCGCGCCCTCCATTCTTCCTCCGTCAGCAGCAGCCTGCTGCTAGTACTTGTCGGTGTTGCTGCCACGGCGCGGTCTTCGATTGTCTTCAACCTACCGGTCACGTCCTCTAACGTGAGTTCTGAGAGGTATAACAGAGTCTCAATCGAGAGAGCAATCTGCTCGTACTTTACCGGCACAACCCGCAGGTACTTCTCGATAACCCGCTGCTCAACGATCTCGTCACCGAGTGCCGCTCGCTCCGCCACCAGCGAGGTGAGTCACAGTGCAAAATCCTCCACGGACTCGCCATCACGGAACGTGATGTTCTCGTACTCCTTTCGGAGCAGCTGCACCTTCTCCTTCTTCGCTCGGTCCGAGCCTACACGCATCGATGCGAGCTTTTCCCACGCCTCCGCCACTGTCTTTGCTCTCCCTAAAATAGAGATGAGATCTGGTGTCACCGCGTGAAAAATCGCCTCTAGCGCCAGCTTGTCCACCGTGTCGTCGTCGGTCCCGGACTCAACGGCGACCCACAAGCCACGCGCCTAGAGCATCACCTTCATCATCACCGCCCAGTCGCAGTAGTTCGTGCGTAGGGTAGGTGATGGCGCCACCGAACTTCCTCATTGTCTCGTGGACGACGACCGTGCGCGACCCAGAGCGGTCCCGTCTGTCGCGCCGCTCTGCATGGCCACGGCTCTCAGGAGAGCGCTCAGGCGTCCGCACCGGTGAACCCACTGGAGAAGTCTCTGGCGTGCTTACCATCGCTGCTGGTGCTCAACGTAGGCTCTGATACCACTTGTCGGTCCCTCAATGATCTTGCTCCTACAGCACATACCTAGCCGACCCCTGGCTGACCCCTAGAACTCACTCACGACTTCTGAAGCTTGAAGATGAACAGTGCGCAACTGGAAAGCAGAGACAAACACATGCGAACTGGCCGAGTGAATTGCCTTTCTTCTCACTTCTATTTATCAGAGGAAAGCCTACAGGTTTTATACACACGCTGCAAGTGCAGCAATAATTTTCTACAACTACCAACTACTCTATCGTACAGCACTGTACACCTTTTTGACTTCGACGTCCACGGCCACACTGTGCACGTCGCTTGTCACACGTCGCTGCCTGCGCTGCTACAGTGAAGTCCCGTCGGGCCGTCTCGTCGCCTTGAGAACTGCCGAAGGAGTAAAAACGGAGTAACAGGGTTGTTCTATCCAACAACGCACATGCCGCTAGGAGAAGCAGCGACGGCATGGCGTGCGCGGCTGGGCAAGGCGGCGCGGGGAGTAGGAGGTGCGTGCGTGGTTGCGGGGATTTGGTGGGGCGTAGCCGCCGGCGTGCGTAGCGGCGGCGATTGGCAAGCGCGCGTGGTGGTTGGCAGACGGCCGCTGTAATCAGGTGATCGGCACTAGGTAGCAGGGGGCTTTCCCGTATAAATGTAAACTGGCTAAATAAGTGAAAATCCTGGGAGAAAATGGGATCCCGAGGAAACAGTCGCATGCCGTTTTCGGTCCTGTATACCTTTTTTATTTTCTGTTTTCATCCCGTTTCTGCTTTTCATCTCCGAAAATGAAAAAAAGCGGGAAAATTTTAGTAATACAGTATACAGAAAAAATTTACTAATATGCTATATACATTTGGTCTTACTAATCCCGTTTCTGATTGATTTCTCCAATGAGGTTTACAGCTTATTGATAGCCTCTCTGGCTAACTAAGGATCTTATATTAGAGGATCTGATCTTATCTAGTTGATCCTAAATTAAAGGACCTCAAAAAATTAGAGATCCTAAATAAAAGGAAAGATTTTCGTAAATGAGAGAAAATAGGGAAAGAATAATAGTGGCTGATCTTATCCACTAGGTGGGACCGACTGGGGTGGCACCGACCCCTGCGCGCCGGCTGGCTGGTGCGCCTCCTGGCCGCCGGCTGGTTGGCGCCTGCCATAGTGGATGCCGGTCATAACATTTCTCCCCGCCAGGAGAAACAGCTCGTCCTCGAGCTGAAACTGCAGTTAGAGGTCCTGGAACTCTGTGAGCAGCTCCCATGAAACATCCTCGGGCGGCAGGCGGAGCCACTGGACCAAGACGTACCAAACAGCTCTATGCTTCTGGGCGCGAAGAACAGCCGCTGGTGTGGGTAGGATGCAGCCATCATGTGTTTGCGGCACCGGTTCTGGAGCTGTCGAGGTGTCACTGCGATGGGGCTTCAGCAAACCCACATGGAAAACATCGTGAAGGCGGGCACCCTCTGGCAGCTGGAGCTGATAGGCCACCTGTCCCACACGCTTCGTCACCTGGAACGGACCGGCATAGCGTGGGCCCAGCTTGCCCTTGGTGCGTGGTTCCAGCGAACAGGTGGGTCGGTGGAGGAGGTGACATAGTCGTTGACCGCGAACTCTAGGTCACGATGATTCGTGTCATAGTAGCGTTTGAAGATCTGCTGAGCCTAAAGAAGGCGTTCCCATACGTTCGCCAAGAACTCGTCGCTCTCACAGAGGAGGGTGTTGACGGCGTCCATGTGAGCAGTCCCTATCGTGTAGGGCAGGAGCGGAGGCAGGTCGCGCCCATACACCACCTTGAATGGTGTGGCGCATAGGGCGGTGTGGAAGGAAGTGTTGTAGTAGTACTCCGCCCAAGGTTGCCAGTCCACGCAAGCCTGTGGGCGGTCCCCGGTGATGCAACGTAGGTACATCACGATCACCTTGTTGCTGACCTTTGACTAGCTGTCCGTCTGAGGGTGGAAGGCCGTGCTCATGCGCAGTGTTACGCCAGCTCTCTTAAAGAGGTTGCGCCACACGTGTCCCGTGAACACTGGATCCCTATCGCTGATGACGGATGAAGGGAGCCCGTGTAGTCGAATGATCTTGTCAAATAATACCTAGGCAACGGACATAGCCGTATAGGGGTGGCTGATGACGATGAAGCGGGCGTACTTGGAGAAATGGTCCACCACCGTGAGGGTGACGGATTTGCCACGGAGTTTGGGCAACCCCTCAATGAAGTCTATGGCAATGTCCACCCATACCTGCAAGGGAACATCGAATGGTTGAAGCAGTCCAACTAGCTGCACCGTCTCGGTCTTGTTCCGTTGGCACGTGCTGCAGTCTCGAACGAAGCGCTGCACCAGTGAACGATCACGAGGGATGTAGAAGTCGTCGCGGAGTCGATGCAGCGCCTTCTATGTGCCCTCGTGTCTGGTCTCGTGTGCCAACGAGAGCGCCTGGTATCGTAGGTCGTCGTGGTCCGGTATGTAGATGCATGACCCATTAAAGACGAGACCCTCCCTCAGGTGCCATGGCTCCTCAAGTGTGCCCTCCTGCAGCTGGCGCAGGAGGTCGTCCGTCTCGGGTGCCACATTGGTGGTGGCCTGAATGTCGTCGAAGAACGTGAACGAAGGGCTCGAGACGGTGATGGCCGCGGCCCCGACGTGTGTCGTGGAGTTGAAGTCGTGGCGAGACAAAGCATCGGCCACCGTGTTCAAATGACCCGACCAATACTCGACGGAGAAGTCGAACCCAAACAGCTTGCTGATCCACTAGTGTTGTGGTACGGTGGAGAGGTGCTGATCGAGCAAGAACTTTAGGGCGAAGTGGCCGGTGCGCATGAGGAACCGTCAGCCCCAAAGGTAGGGGCGCCAGTGCCGGACTGCCTGCACGAGCCCAATCAACTCGCGCTCGTAAGCTGCGAGTTTCAAGTGGTGTGCCGCAAAGGGTCGGCCGAAGAAGGCGATCGGCCCCCATCCTGATGGAGGACGGCTCCGAAGCCTGCATTTGAGGCGTCACAGTCGACGATGAACTGCTTGTCGAAGACGGGCATTTGTAGCACCGTCCCGGATGAAAAGGCGCGCTTGAGTGTCTCAAATGCGTCCTCGGCCTCCTCTGTCCAACAGAACACGTCCTTGCGTAGGAGCTGCGTGAGGGGCGCGGCAATGGAGCCGAAGTCATGGATGAATTTGCGGTTGTACGCGGCAAGGCTAAGGAAACCTCGCAGACCCCGGGCTGACCACGGCGGCAGCCACGACTGGAAGACAGCCACCTTGTCGCTGTCCATAGCGACTTCGTCGACGGAGATCACATGTCCGAGGTACGTGATCGATGGTGCTCCAAAGGAGCACTTCGATCTCTAGATGTGGAGGTGGTGCCCTCGGAGCGTCGTGAGGGCGAGGCGCACGTGCTGTAAGTGTTCGGCCCACGATGAGCTGTAGATCAATATGTCATCGAAGAACATCACTACGAACCTGCGTAAGAACTGGCGCAGCACGTCGTTCATAAACGTCTGGAATGTGACCGGCGCGTTGGAGAGGCCGAACGGTATCATGAGGAACTCGAAGTGGCCGTGGTGTGTTTAGAATGCCGTCTTCTCGATGTCGTCTGGGTGCATGCGCACTTGGTGGTAGCCGAAACAGAGATCGAGCTTGGTGAAGAAGCGTGCCCCATGGAGCTCATCCTGGAGTTTGTTGACCACTGGGATTGGGAACTTGTCCTTGGACATCTTGTCGTTGAGGGCACGTAGTCGATGCAGAAGCGCCAAGTGTTGTCTACCTTCCGCACCTAGAGAACCGGGGCGGAGAAGGCAGACGTACTTGGCCAAATAATGCCTTGGTTGAGCATGGTGTCGCATTGGCGCTCCAGCTCATCCTTTTGGAGCTGTTGGTACTGCTATGGCTAAACAGCCACTGGTGCAGTGCCGGGGAGCAAGTGGATACGATGGTCGTAAGCCCGTGCCGGGGACAATCCCCGTGGCTCCTCAAACAGGTCGTCGAACTGCTGGAGCAGGCCATCCAATAGTGGCAAATCGGATCCTGCCCCGATGGCGTTTAGTTTTGGTGTCCGGCTTTTACCTGGGGAAGACCCCACACCCTTCTAGGTGATACGTTGTCGTACCCCATTTTTGGGATAACCCGTGAATACCGTACCAATCTCTAGATCAGTAGTTGGCGTTGGCACGCACGTACATTGTGGATACAAAGCCCATACCAATATTATTACATATATTGTCCCAAATAGAGTCATACATGCAAGTCTTAGCTTACAATCCAGTGAGGAGTGATAGACATCCTCAGAATACATTACATAAAAGGGAAAGGCAAGAAGCAAAAGCCACAGGCACACTTGTGCGAAGGAGTCCTACTCATCGCCATCGAGCGCAGCACCGTCTTCTTCTTCATCTGAACGTCAACGGCAAGGGTGAGCACAAAACGTACTCAGCTAGTCCTAACCCATACATGGCTGTATTCATGCATAAATGGCCAACAAGGACAGCCTGTGGTTTTCTTTAGCTAAAGCAAATTTTACGCAGGCTTTTCTACGGATAGGTTTTTAAAGCAGGAAGACAAGCATTCCTATTCTATCGATATTTTAGGGGTTGGACCTGGGGAAGAAGTCATCTTTCCCGCTAGTTCTCAAATTTTAACCGAAAGGGCCTCCACTATGCCAACCGGACACTTTCCAAAACACGGGTACCTACACCCACTCACGCCATAAAGGAGATAACAAAGACTAATCAAAGAGAGCCCAAGCTGTAGTGTGTCAATACCGTGACAACGACCATTTCAGATTTATTAATACACTTTGCAGAGGTTGTATACTGTACCCACAGGCTATGCTCCTCTTAATCAACAGAGTCGCATAACACTCACTCCAACGCACGCTAAGGTATTCATAATGTCCACCTCAAGATATGACAGGGATCGTCTCTCGGGAGTTTTCTAGGCCACCGATGACGCGATAGCATATTCTCGTAGCCAAACCGTGGGTTTAAGACATCCACATCCACTCTCTGGACCCCACACATAGACGGGTTATTACAAAAGCAGGGGGCTATACCAATGGGCAATTCGATCCCATGTTGCAGGCTATTGCTGTAATCAAAGACCAAACTGTGAGTATCTCACATCTGCTCCTACGACTTGTGTTGCTCGACCGCCTTAGGTGTCATTGTGGATAACCAAAGGGGTGGAGTAAGTCTTGCTCAGACAGGTTCTGTGGTTGCACAAAATCACTACGTTGAGGTCCGATGAACCGGTCTTTATGTGGCAGGAGCGGCGCTCGTCCACGACAGGTGGACAAGTCCGAAGCTTAACACCTATCACAACACATAGCACTAGGAGCCACGCCCCACGACCAGAAATATTTCCCCCATCACCTAACACCAGTTTGTACTATCACCCAATGCCACTTTATTTGACTCACGCCTCCAAACTCTATTTATCTCGTTTGATAAAAGATGAGTATATGGTGAGGTGAAGCATGGCTTCACATAAGTGATCCTAAGTGTTCTACTTCAAGGCAACTTTCCGGTCATTAAAAATAATTAATAACGGGATCCCTACGGTTTAACAAGGTACGATAATCAACTCAGTATCAAGGTGGTATTTATACTTAATAAAAGCAAGTATCTAACATAATATAAATACGCTAATAACAATTAGGATAATATCTACACAATAGTTTTAACATATATATCGATAAACATGCAAGCATAAGGGTCCTATAGGTGCAAGGCAAAACCTAGGAGCAAAATGGTCAAGAGATTAGGACTTGCCTTCGAAGGTGTCCTCGAGATCCTCCTCGTACTCTAGGTCCTCGGCCTCCTCGTCTTTGAGCGCTTCCTCGTCTACACAAGAAAATGACAAAACATAACTACGGCGGAAAGGCGATCAATTAAAAGAATTGAATAAATTAAGACAAATAGAAGATCTCGGAGCGATGGGTGGCTCTAAAAGGTAGGGTTTGGGATCATGGTTCTAATGGTGCAAAAATCCTAGTGAACGGAGGTGGTATGTGAAAAGAGTGACAAAAACAAGGTGTGAGGGCCTTTTTGTAATTTTCCAAAAAATTGGAGGGCTAATGTGAGATTTGGGGTAGCTAAAAGGGCTTTGCTAAGTGGGCCTTTATTGTGTAGGGGTGTATTTGCAAAGTGGGGATTTTTCTGGGATTTTTGGAAATTTATTTGGAGGTAAAAAAGCTTAGGAATAAATTTGTGTGTGAAATAGTGGGGTGTGCCTAGCAGTTTCTGCTGTGTGACCGACAAGTGGGCCCTGGACCCACTGTCAGCCTGTGTGTATGGCGTGCAGCTGCCAGCTAGGCCCACCTGCCAGCGCGTGCGCCAGGCGGCCGGCCCAGCCGTGCAGCCCAAAAGGCCGCTGGCGTGCCGTGC